>JABTXL010005970.1:171249-206825 GCA_025134845.1 Neodon shergylaensis
TCCCTCCACACACACCCGCGGTTCTTTTCTTTTTTAAAAGAACAAAAGTAGCCTCATCCATTTAGAGAATAGGGGAGTTATTTAGTGTAGCAAGAGAAGGAAAAGATGTAAGAACAGCTTTATGAAATATTGGTGAACCATCATTTGAGTTTCCAAAGCATCCTGAATTGTCTGTTTATCACAGCCTAATGATGTCAGCCTATCAGCTGAAAATGCTCTGTTATTTAAATAAGGATCTGAAGGATCTCTGGGTTTCCAAACTCTAAGGCAGTTATAGAGATTTAAAGCGCTCTTTAGAGATTTTAGAATTCAAAGTTTTAGAGTTCTAGGTTTTTAAAGTATAAAGGAGATGCTACAATAAGGATAGAAACTATGATCTGTTGGCTAAGGAAATTATCAGCTCAGCAAATCCCATTTATTTTTCTGTCCTGCTATAAAACTGTCCAGTTTATATTCTCATGCAGACACAATTAACAATTCTCTGGGAATAGCAAGGATACCAGGTATGCATTTCTCAGGGCCATAAAAACAGATACGGGCTCAAAAATAAGGCACCTATATTTCACTTACTGGCTCAGGGAAGCATGACTCATGAAAAACAGGGGAGGATTGGATCAGCTTACTCACACTAATAATAATAATATGAGTAATATAGTGAATACTTGTGAGTTATTATTTATAGGCAATTACATTGGTATAGATTATTGTATATTGATACAAAGTTAAATTACATTGGATATTATATGCATACATACATCTACCTATGCTTAAACATTTTTATATATTGATATATACTTATTATAACTCAATTGTGGGAGAAGTAAAGGCACCCAGTATATATTCCATATATCAGAATTATACGTGCAAATTCAAAGTCATCTTCCTGATTAGCCATAGATATATGTGCCCAGTATAAAGAGTATTTTCATGAGATAAATACACAGACAGTAAAAACACCCAAAGCTCTTCTTAGGGAAGAAATGAAGTTTTTGGAAAAGATGAAGTAACTCATAAGAGAAATTCCAAACAGGAGCAACTGATTTCCATACCAATAATTCCACCATCTTCCCAGTTGGGGCTCCTTACAAGAGAATCACTCATCCGGTAGGTTGGACTATTGAACACTAGTTTCTTGTATCTCTCATGGTCCTTGACAGCAAGTAAGCATGGACTACTTACTACAAGGAGGGTTCATAACTCAGATAAAATTATGACCCTGCTAATGGCCTCTTATCTTCCCATAGTCGTAGGACTATGTCCACTATGTTCACACAGTCATAGTCCACTGTCTATTGCACCAAGTAGACAGTTTCACCATCTCCAAGGGAAATAATTGAACCAAAGAGGTGGCTAAGCCTTGTGACTCTCAGAGTCCTAGATTCGTGTCACACATCATAGGATATCCTTACTTTACAACTCATGTCCTTATGATCATCCCCAGACACTGGAAAATTCTGTCCTACCTGTACCAGATTTTTCACCCTAACGGGAGGCTTTGTCTCATTTCATTAAAACCTATTTACAACTGACCACTGAGAATTTTTCCTTACTAATGTCTATCACTGCTTTTTGGAAAAAGTGTCAAACTTCTAATCTCAGCTGCAGGTATCAGAATCTTCCTTTCTACTCCCATCAAGCCAGCTAATCTCTACCTTCCTGGAGAGACATTCTATCAGTCAATCTGTCATACTTCTTTGATAGAGTCCAATTAATAATTCAACAGTACAAATTCTTTTAAATAATGTTTCAGCACCCACTTTCATTAATTGGGATTTATGTGCCAAATTGGCTGTATCCTTCTCCAGAGTATAGAATCTTCCTTTAAATAAATTACTATTAGTCTGTACCATGTCTAAAGGTACCTCAGTTGAATGAGTTTTGTTATTTAAATTTTTCGTATCCTCCTTCAGAGTTCTGACCTCTTTGACGAGAAGTTTGGTATCATTCTGTAAAGACTACACTATGTCTAAAAGTACCTCAGTTGACTGAATTTTGTTCATTAAATTGGTCATATCTTTCTTCAGATATCCTACCTCTCTTTTGAGAAGCCTGGTATCACTCTGTAAAGACTGTTCTATTTCTAAAAGTGCCACATTCTGAGCCCTATTGTCAAACCATATTTTTAAGGAAAATATATTGAGGATAAGACTAATCCCCAGAATCAAAAATAGTGATGTTGAAGGGAGATCATGTTAGTCTTGTAAAACCTCATACATGGTGTAAGTAAAGAGGATATTAAAAAACATTGAATGGTAAGGTTGTCTGACATATTGCCCTTTTAAATGAGAAATTTATGATTTATATTTTGGATACTAAATCTTGCCTGTGGTTTACTTAGCTGGATTAGTTGCAATACTGGTGTTAGTGGTCACCTACAAACAAACCTCTAATCTGGGCTTAGAGGTGCACCTGGAGTCATGTGATTGGTCTGAATCTGATTTCAGAGTAAAATACTGAAAGATATACTTAGATTAAGAATATTTATTTAATAGAAATCATAACTAAAGGTGTTTATCAGCTGTAGGAGTTCTTTGGTAGAGTTTTTGGGGTCGCTTATGTATACTATCATATCATCTGCAAATAACGAAAGCTTAACTTCTTCCTTTCCAATACGAATCCCCTTGATCCCTTATGTTGTCTTATTGCTATTGCTAGAACTTCAAGCACTATATTGAAGAGGAATGGAGAGAGTGGACATCCTTGTCGTGTTCCTGATTTTAGTGGGATGGCTTTGAGTTTTTCTCCGTTTAATTTAATGTTAGCTGTCGGCTTGCTGTAAATAGCTTTTATTATATTTAGGTATGACCCTTGTATCCCTAATCTCTCCAAGACCTTTATCATAAAGGGGTGTTGAATTTTGTCTAATGCTTTTTCAGCATCTAATGAAATGATCATATGGTTTTTTTCTTTCAGTTTATTTATATGGTGGATTACATTGATAGATTTGCGTATGTTGAACCAGCCCTGCATCTCTGGGATGAAGCCTACTTGATCATAATGGATAATTTTTCTAATGTGTTCTTGGATTCGGTTTGCCAGTATTTTATTGAGAATTTTTGCGTCGATATTCATGAGTGAGATAGGCCTGTAATTCTCTTTCTTGGTTGGGTCTTTGTGTGGTTTTGGTATCAGGGTAACTGTAGCTTCGTAAAAGGAATTTGGCAATGACTCTTCTGTTTCTATATTGTGAAATACTTTAAGGAGTATAGGTATTAGCTCTTCCTGGAAGTTCTGGTAGAATTCTGCATTGAAACCATCTGGTCCTGGGCTTTTTTTAGAAGGGAGATTTTTGATAACAGTTTCTAATTCTTCGCGACTGACAGGTCTATTTAGATCGTTCACCTGGTCTTGGTTTAGCTAGAGGCCTTATCATACACCAACAGTATATGCTCTACTATGTTCATAGCAGCATTGTTTGTAATAGCCAGAACCTGGAAACAACCTAGATGCTTTTCAATTGAAGAATGGATGAAGAAAGTATGGAACATATACATATTAGAGTACTACTCAGCAGTAAAAAACAAGGACTTCTTGAAGTTTGCAGGCAAATGGATGGAAATAGAAAACACTATCCTGAGTGAGGTAAGCCAGACCCAAAAAGAGGAACATGGGATGTACTCACTCATATTTGGTTTCTAGCCATAAATAAAGGACATTGAGCCTATAATTCGGGTTCTTAGAGAAGCTAAATAAGAAGGAGAACCCAAAGAAAAATATATAGGCATCCTCCTGAATATTAACCTTCATCAGGCGATGAAAGGAGACAGAGACAGAGACCCACATTGGAGCACTGGACTGAAATCTCAAGGTCCAAATCAGGAGCAGTAGGAGAGAGAGCACGAGCAAGGAACTCAGGACTGCGAGGGGTACACCCACACACTGAGACAATGGGGATGTTCTATCGAGAATTCACCAAGGCCAGCTGGACTGGGTCTGAAAAAGCCTGGGTTAAAACCGGTCTCGCTGAACATAGCGGACAACGAGGACTACTGAGAACTCAAGAACAATGGCAATGGGTTTTTGATCCTACTGCACGTATTGGCTTTGTAAAGCCTAGGCAGTTTGGATGCTCACCTTACTAGACCTGGAAGGAGGTGGGTGGTTCTTGGACTTCCCACAGGGCAGAGAATCCTGATTGCTCTTTGGGCTGATGAGGGAGGGGGACTTGACTGGGGGAGGGGGAGGGAAAGGGGAGGCGGCGGTGGGGAAGAGACAGAAATCTTTAATAAATAAATAAAAAACGAAAAAAAAAATAGAAATCATAGACCATGTACACCACAGTGGGCCCTGATCGGTCAGCAGTAGCAGGAGCACAGGCATAACAAATACCAGAAGGGACCAGGGAAAGCCTGTATCCCATCTGGGTTTTCACATGGTGCATGGCAGTGGTGTACAGTCACCAGGGCAAGCACACAGGGACTGGAAGCCGCTCTGAGGCCTGTAATGAGATAATATGAAGAACCGCGGCTGATCTTTAGCAAGAAAAGCTGCTGCTGCACAAGAATTCTATATCAAAATGAATATTTGGCTCTGTGTACAGGCCGTGGCCAAGGCGGGCTGAGTCGGGATTAGTCCAAGCCCCTGGCATCCACATACCCAAAGAGAATGGAACATTCAGGTAGAAACTCCACCACAAGCCCCCTTCCCCATTTCTGTCCAAACCATGCTACATCCCAGAAAACCTGTCAAACGATGATCTCCTCTCCAAGAGATGCTCAGTACCATTCCCACAGGGTATTACAGCTGGCCCCAGAAAACAGATGTGTGGTTTTCCAGACTTCCTTTCCCATGTCCTTTTTGTGGGGCTAGAGGAGTGTTGTATTCATTAAACCTGGGCTTCTTATAATTCAGTTTGATTTGGTCTGACTTGGATTGCTGAGTCTGCAGAGAGGATGATCTGGGTGCAGAAACATTTTCCATCTCTCTCCTCCCAGTTACAATCACCCTCCTCTTCCCCATAAACAAATGGGGTCCTTTGGGGTTATCCTTGCTACTTGTGGTTTGAAAAAAAATGCCCCCCAAAGGAGCACTATTTGGAAGCATACCTTTTTTGGATTATGTGTGGCCTTCTTGGAAGAATCATGTCCCTGTGGCAGTGGGATTTGAGTTGGAATATATGTTCAAACCATGCCCAGTGTCTCAATTCACATTCTGTTTTCAATTAATCAAGATCTAGGACTCTCAGCTCCAGCACCATGTCTGCCTGTACACCTACATGCAGAACCATGATGATAATGGACTAAGCCTCTGAAACTGTAAGCCACCGTCTCAACTGAATGTTTTCCTTCATAAGATTTTTCATGGTCATGGTGTATTTAGACAGCAATACAAACCCTAACAAAGACAAAAATATAATAACAGTTTCCAAGATCAATACAGTTGTAGTTGCCAGGATACAGTGAAGTTTGCTTATTATACAGGCTACTAACAGTTAATATCTAATACCAATTGTCCTATCAAGCCTTCATGCTTCCTTGACTACTAAGAGAACATACAGAGAAACACAAAGCTGCCTGAATACTTTACTGCCTGAGAGAGTCCATTTGTCTCTTAGAAACTAGAAAGCATATTGTGCCCCGGGAGCCATGGACTCAAACCTGAAAAACCCATGACAAATGACTTTCAAGACAGCTAGGCCAACCCAACTCCATGGTTTCCTACATACTCCCTCCTTTTTTGTTTACCTTTGATAAACAATCAGGCGAGGAAAGGAGAAAACTATTTGAATACGTCCTGCTGATTGGGGGCGTCAAAGTTCTTGGGGCAAACATAACCTGGACTATCAGGGCATATTCGGGTTTCACAGGCTTCTGGTTCCATAACCAGCGGCTTATAATCCTGTAATAGTAACTATTTAAAAGTCTGGGTAGAAATCTTTTGAATCTGCTATTGAATCTCAACAAGAAGTTTATATGTCAGAGTTATTATAATTAAATTTTCTTAATTAATATTTTAAAAAGGAAATAAGGAGTGTTAAGAAAGGCAGTATCTGGGCCAGGCAGTTGTGGCACATGCCTTTAATCCCAGCACTCAGGGGGCAGAGGCATGCAGATCTCTGTGAGTATGAGGCCAGCCTGGTCTATAAGAGCTAGTTCCAGGACAGACTTCGAAGCTACAGAGAAACCCTTTCTCGAAAAATAAAACAAAAAAGTGGGGAGGGTCTCTAATTTTATATTTTATTGCTAACCATTCATCTGCCAGAGGTATCAGAACTGTTCCTTACATGCTCCATGCTTCCTTGACTACTAAGAGAACATACAGAGAAACACAAAGCTGCCTGAATACTTTACTGCCAGAGAGAGTCCATTTGTCTCTTAGAAATTAGAAAGCATATTTTTTGAGATCTATCTGGATTTGTTGGATCTTATATCATGGGATCTGCAAGTATACATAGTATCTGGGTACCAGATCATAAGGGATTTGAAAGGAATTTCCAAGATTATCTAGGAAAAGAGCTAGCTCTTGGCAGAGGTATTCTCTGAAGATAACCCCCCCTCCCCGAGAGATGTTTGAGAGAGAGATTTCTCTAATTTGGCAGCCATAGACAAGCCCTCATTGTCTGGATTCTGCAGATTTGGGATCCTGAGCATCCTAGAATGATGACAAGAGACATATCCCTAGTTCCTTGGAGGGCAACCCCAGGAGGTCTCTTCTGAAATAGACAGTTTCTCAATGAGTCCTCACTGGTAGAATGATACAAGTCCAAGGACACTAATTGATGTGGGAGGTGATATGTTTCTGTGAGTATATTTTATTGCCATTGGTTAATAAAAAAGCTGCTTTCAGCCAATTCCTTAACAGAGTAAAGTCAGGCTGAAAGAGATATATAGAGAAAGTAGGCAGAGTCAGAGAGAAGCCGTGTAGAGCCAGGCAGAGATAGACACCTCCACTGGAGCCCACTGAAACTTTATCCATAGGCCACAACCATGTGGTGATGCACAGATTAATGGCAATAAGTTAGTTTTGGATATAAGAGCTAGCTAGCAATACACTTAAGCTATTGGCAAACAGTATTGCAAATAATGTAGTTTCTGAGTGATTATTTTGGGTAAGTGACCAGGAAATGAGCCAGGAGCCTCTGCTAACAACTAATGCCTTGTTAACTGTGAGTAGCTTTGCCCTCCAACCCCCTCTAAATGTTCTCTTTATATAATTTTTTCTCTTACTATGAGTCAAACAAAATCTACAATAAAGCAGTTAATTGTTTAGATTTACAGCTCAAATAAAAATACTAATAAAAAAACCAGTCAGCCTAAAAAACAAAAAATGACAGACACTGACGACTTACTCTCTTCCTTCAAGAGAAAACTCTGCTACTATCACATTCTGAAAAAAAAACAAAAACAAAAAAAAAAAAACAAAAAAAAAACAAAAACAAACAAACAAACAAAAAAACAGCCCAATCAACAAAATACTATAATCTTATCTGGCTTCCTCTATAAAGCCTATTTTTTTTTAAGCATCCTTCTAGGCATCCTGAGGAAGCCAACAAGGGTTGATAAAGGTTCCCAAGCTGTCCCCCAGCTTTCCAGGGGCCAGCAGCTAGGATCCCTGCCTGCTCCAGTTTTCATTGCTTTGTCTCACTGGAAGCTAAAGAGTTATCTTGTCCTTCAGCTTGGAGCTTGGAGCTGTCAGTTCCTCACTTAAATTTCAAAACTGGCTTCATTGAATGGGAGACAGACAACACCTGCTTCTTCAGGCTATCAAACTTTTTGAGTTGATTGACAAATTCAAATGGTGATTCTGCACCATTCATAAACTATTTTCCAGGCTGTTTCTTCTATCCTGCACTAAAAATCTGTCTCTCCCTCTCTTTATTTCTTTATGGATGAGGCGAACTGAGCTCCTGGTCTGTTTACAAAGTCTTGGGGCAGTGCAGGAAATTCCAGTTATAGCATCCAAAACCCAGTCATAGGAGTAAGGGCACCTTCTCCAGATTGTAAACATTCTAGATGGTTTTTCAGTTCGATTGGAGATGTCCATGCAAACTAGATAAATGTTGCTGTATAAGTGTTTATTAACTCTTTGCATCTTTGCTCTCTGCTTTTATTTTGGCCTCAGTCTCTGCCCCTCCCTCCTGTTCTCTGCTGATAACTCTTTAACTTCCTGCCTCTACTGCCCTTCTCTCCTCCATATCATGTTTAAAAAGTCTACGGCCCACGGTGGGCTGTTTCATCTAAAAATCTTGTCTGTCTCCCTGTTAAAATTTCTGTATGAATGGAAATGTGGCCCCAGTGTGCTTGATTTTTGACTGGTTTTTGAATGTCTGTTGCAAGGAAGGGAGGCTTATGGTTCCCAGCTGCCTGGCTATCTTAGACCCGAAATAATCACACCGAAACTGTATTAATTAAATCACTGCTTGGCCCATTACGTCTAGCTTTTATTGACTAACTCTTACATCTTAGTTTAACCCATTTCTAATAATCTGTGTATTACCCCATGGCTGAGGCTTACTGGCTAAAGTTTAGGTGTCTGGTCTCTGGTGGGGCTACAGAGCATCTCTGTGACTCTGCACTCTCCCAGCATACAGCCTAGCTTTCTCTGCCTGGTTCTGTTCTTCCCTGCCATAGACTCAAAGCAGTTCTTCATTCATTAATTAATAAAAGCAACACATAGATAGAAGGGCCTCCCACACCAAATGTCAATTTCTGTGACTTGTATGTTTAGCTGGCAGCATCTAAGATGTGCAGGCAGCTGACTGACTGTTTCCTTTATCTATGTTGCCCAATTTTCCTCTGACCCTTGTTTGAAATAAACCTTTCTCTCTTTTCACTCATACAACAGCTATTTTGTTTTCTTTAAAACACCTATTATATTCCATGATGAACTATTTTTTTTATGGTTAAAGAGTTTCATGTCAATACTAAGAGAACTTTAATTTAAAGTTGATATTTTTAGGATAAATATAACAGGGATGAAACGTAAAATTCTAGATCTATAAAGACAACTAACTTATAAACTGTTAAGAATAAATTTGCTTAAATTGAAACTATTGAGGATAATTAGGAATGCAGGTTGATGTATGCTAAGTAATATGCATAATTTTTTACTTAATCCCCTGGCATTTAAAATGTTTAAGTTTCCCATATTAGACAAAACTGTCTCATGCCTCTTACTTGCTGCAAGGGCTTTGTTCGAATTACACTTTTGGGTCATTTAGATTAGATTAGATTTCTTTTTTTTTCCTTACAACAAAATTCCATACTTTTTATTCGAATTCCTGATTTCTGTTTTTTTTATTATTATTATTATAAATTTTTACCTCCTCTTGTTTCCCTCCCCCTCTCCCCATTCCCCCCTGCCTCTCCAGTCCAAAGAGTAATCACGGTTCCCTGCCACGTGGAAAGTCCAAGATCCTCCCGCTTCCATCCACGTCTAGGAAGGTGAGCATCCAAACAGACTAGGTTCCCACACAGCTAGTACATGCAGTAGAATCAAAACCCAGGGCCATTGTCCTTGGCTTCTCAGTCAGCCTTCTTTGTCAATCACATTCAGAAAGTCCGGTTTGATCACATACTCCATTAGTCCCAGTCCCAGCTGGCCTTGGTGAGTTCCCATTAGATCAGCCCCACCATCACAGTTGGTGAGCACACCCCTCGCGGTCCTGACTTCCTTGCTCATGTTCTCTCTCCTGCTCCTCATTTGGACCTTGGGAGCTCAGTCCAGTGCTCCAATGTGGGTCTCTGTCTCTATCTCCATCCAAACACTATCCTGAGTGAGGTAACCCAGACCCAAAAAGATGAATATGGTACGTACTCACTCATTAGTGGATTCTAGCCATAAATAAAGGACATTGAGCCTATAATTCATGATCCTAGAGAAGCTAAATACGAAGGTGAACTCAAAGGAAAACATGTAGTTATTCTCCTGGATATTGGAAGTAGACAAGATTGCCAGGCAAAAATTGAGAGCTTAGGGGTGGGGGTAGGGTGGTGGTAAGGGGAGATGGGGAGAGAGAAGTGAGAAGGGGAGGATGGGGAGAGCTTGGAGGAATGGGACGGTTGGGCTGGAGGAAGAGTGGATCTGGGAGAAGAGAAGTATATATCTTAATTAAGGGAGCCATTTTAGGGTTGGCAAGAGACTGGATTCTAGAGGGGTTCCCAGGTATCCAAGGAGATGTCCCCAGCTTGTTTCTTGAGCAGCTGAGGAGAGGGCACCTGATCTGGCCCTATACTATAGCCATATTGATGAATATCTTGCATATCACCATAGAACCTTCATCTACATTATATTTCTTATACTAGATCTAAAAATCATTTACCTTGTTACCAAATTCCAAATAGAGGAGAGCTCACCAAACAGGTTTCAAAGTAACTTTTTACTATTCCTTTGATTAAAGATACTCACTCTACATCGACTGCTCTCAATAATCTATGGCCCATGTCTGTTGATTAATTAAATAAAAAATATATTAGGATGTAAAGTTTTTCAAATATATAAAGGTTTAATCAAATGATTTTTGGGGAGATTGAAAATAAGGTCTAAATATATAAACAATAATTATGCAGATTTCCTTCCCCTTCTATGATATTGTTATATTAAGATTTCAAAAGTTTAAAGTTTAACATTAATAAAATTCTAAATAAACTGATACAACAATGATGCTTGCTATTCAGCCATAAGCTCAGGATCTTATATTCCCTGGTCATTTCTTAAATATAGACAAAAATACTTCTGATTTTAATGGAGGAATTTTCCTGGTTTACATACATCCAGTCTCCTAAACAAATAATTTGGTAATTGCTTTTAACCAAAATTATTTTTAGGTTTCCAAACTTCTATTATGACTCAAGAAAAATGAGTCTCTTGCCTTTTCTATAACATGGATTTCATACAGACTACATATATTAATAATAATACTGAATTATCTGACATTTTTGTCTCATAAAAAAGTTTTTATAAGCTTCAAGAGATCAACTTGGGTCAACCATCATCACAGTCAAAATAAACTCAGATAAGTATTATTTGTTAACAGTTTATTTTCAAGTCTGCCTATTTGAATTGGGGAGGGGGGGGGACTTTTCCTCTCTCTTTGACCTGGACTACCCTCTCTCATCTGTTAAAACTATACACATAAAATTCTAAACTTGCACCTGAGAGAAAAAGCTTACTCTTTAAAATGTCTTAATTTCATGTTCTACGGTTAATGCATATTTACTCCACTAGATTCACAATCGTTGAAAGGGTTACAAATTGCTCTGTCATCCTTTTGGGCATCAGCATTGTCTCTCTGCAGCCCTGTGCCCAGCCTTCCAGCTCACACTCCAGGGGATTCTGCTGTGCTCTCCTGGCCTTATCTCAGCACAGGGATCTGTTGCTTATTTTTGTTTTAAAGACACAAAATTGGGTGAGTAAGGATGGATCAGGTGATTCTTGGAATCAGGAAGAGTGTAAATGGGATCAAAATAATTTGAAGAAATTTCTCAAAGAACAAAAAACCTTAAGAATAAATTTGAGGAATCTGAATTAGGAGAAGGTGTGAATCCCAAATTATTTGGATGCTTCCTATAATATGCCTGAACCATTTGCTTTTATAGTCATAATTTACTTTTTCTTTATTTGTTGTGTGAAACACGGTCTCTCCCTGAACAAGACTGATGTCCAATAAACTCTAGGGATCCTCCTGGCTTGTCTTCTGTAGACCTGAAATAACAGAAGTGTGAGAAGAACCCTGCTTGGATTTTTATGTGAGTGATGAGAATTTGAATTCAGGTCCTTGTGTTTCTACAAAAAAATTCTTACCCACTCACCTTTTTCTCCAGCCCATATAAACCTAAGCCAGGCATGGTGGCACACTCCTTTAAACACACAACTAAGGAGGAAGAGGCAGGGAAATCTCTGAGTTCAGGGCCAGCCTGCTCTACATAGTGAGACTCTGTCTCAAAAAAGAAAAAGAAGTAAGAAAAAGATTTTTTTCCTATATGCTGTTAAAATTATTCATTTATCAGTATGGTTATAGGATAGGGCCATTTCATGTTCCCTCTCCTCAGATGCCCAAGGAACTAGCTGGGGACATCTCGCTGGACACCTGGGAGCCCCTCTAGAGTCAAGTCTCTTGCCAACCCTAAGATGGCTCCCTTTATTAAGATATATATTTCCCTGCTCCCATATCCACTTTTCCTTTATCCCAACCATCCCATTCCCCCACGCTCTCCCCATCCTCCCCTTCTCACTTTTCTCTCCCCATTTCCCCTTAACCCCATCCTACCCCACCCCCAAGTTCCCAATTTTTGCCTGGCAATCTTGTCTATTTCCAATATCCAGGAGGATAACCATACTGATGAATATCTTGCATATCACCATAGAAACTTCATCTGGCGATGGATGAAGATAGAGACAGAGACTCATTTTGGAGCACAGGACTGAGCTCCCAAGGTCCAAATGAGGAGCAGAAGGAGGGAGAACATGAGCAAGGAAGTCTGAACTGCGAGGGGTGCACCCACCCACTGAGACAGTGGGGCTGATCTATTGGGAGCTCACCAAGGCCAGCTGGACAGGGAATGAAAAAGCATGGGATAAAAGCGGACTTTCTGAACATGGCGAACAACGAGGGCTGACTGAGAAGCCAAGGACAATGGCACTGGGTTTTGATCCTCCTGCATGTACTGGCTGTGTGGAAGCCTAGCCTATTTGGATGCTCACCTTCCTAGACCTGGATGGAGGGGGGAGGACCTTGGACTTTCCACATGGCGGGGAACCGTGATTGCTCTTTGGACTGGAGAGGGAGGGGGAGAAAAGAGAGGGGAGGGGGAGAGGAGAGAGGAGGGGGGAGGGGGAGGGAAATGGGAGGCAGGGAGGAGGCGGAAATTTTTTTCAATTAAAAAAAAATTATTCATTTAACTAGTGGTAAATTTCCTTGTCTATAAGGAACAAGTTTGAACAGCTCACTGGCAGCTTTTGGGGGGAATCCTTTGAAGGGCCAATGCTCATGAGAACTTACTGTTTCTTTCAGATTATTTACACAGAGCAATGGAAGGAAACTTATCCTGTGTTTACTATAAGTCACATGAAGATACTGGCAAGTCATTTCCCTGGGTTATCTCATCTGAATCTGAGGAGTTGGTGTGAGTAGACTTATTTTTTCAAGTCTATTGTGAACAAGATCATTGGGTCAGATAAGGTCATAAACCTACCCAGTTTCTTTTGTGAATAAAGTTCACCCAGTTTAATGATATAAAATGAATTTCTTGTAGAAATATATCTCCATTTTAGACACATAGTTCCTTTGTCAGGAACTTAGTTGAAACTAACCAGTCTTACAAGCATAATTCTGACAACATGGTCCATTCCATGGGTCTGTTTTGAAGACTTCTGTGTTGGGCAAACTGCTAGTCCCTGAGAATGTTTTCTACTTTCCTATGAGGATCCAGGAAGGAAAATAGATTACAAAGAAAACTTTTTATTAGGGCTAAATGAAGAAGCAACTTAGAAAGTGATATTTCAAAATGAAATATTCTTTATTCATCTAATAAAAAAAATAAAGTATAGACATAACAAAAATACAATGTATTATTTAACAGATATTTTTAGTTTAACAATGAACTGCAGAATGTATGGTGTGGTGAGCACACCCGTGATCACCGCTTCTTGTAAAGGGTCACAGGTTCAGGTTAAGCGGAAAGACCATATTAAAAATAAAATTTATGACCGACGGTGTTGGTGTACTCCTTTGATTCCAGTACTTGGGATTCAGAGGCAAGCAAATCTCTGTAAGTTTAAGGCCAGCCTGGTCTACAGAGTGAGTTCCAGTGTAGCCAAGCTACACAGAGAGACCCTGTCTTAAAAACAAACAAACGACAAACAAACAAAAAATTCACAAGCCCCTGGGATTAAAGGGTCATGTCACCACTGCCACCTAATGCTTTTCATTATTAAATACAAGGGCAAGTGCACTTTGGAGAACTCATTTTGGTGGTCCCATATTCTCATAAGTATGACAGTCTGCACAAAAATGCTTATATCATAAAAGTGGGGTTCATTAACACTGATTGTACTGAGGCTTAAGTCATAAATGCCAACACCCATTTTAGATGCATTAGTGTTGTTCTAAACTCCTGTATGTGCCATTCTCCAAGATGATTTTCAAATATTCATGTTTTTTTTTTATAACAATGTTGGAAGATGGGAAAAAGAGCAGCATCTGTTGATATCAGGGTACAAAACATCTTTTGACAAAGACTAGGAAGAAGCAAAAGGAATTTGGCATTCGAGGATATAGCTGTTGGGCTTGCTACAGATCCATCTCCTGTCTGCATAGATCCTGGCACTGCTGATCCCGTTGTTGTTCAGGTAGGCATAGTCTTCGACTCCTCGGATGGGAACCCTGAAAATAAACCAAAAACAGTAAATCTGCAGAGTCCAGAACTGCATTCGCTCCTCAGTGTGATCTTGCCTGTCTGCCCTGCTTATTTGTAATATGAATCAAAGAAAGACAGAGTCCATGAGAATCATCTGCACTAGTTGTGTTTCTATTGTCTTTTATATTCTTAGGGTTTGATTTGAACACAGAAACTTTGACATTCATCCATGTTGAACCAACTTTTCAATGTGTTTCCAGTTTTGTCTTATGCTTGCTGCCCTGTTCAAATGAAATACAGGCATGGATGGCATCATTGAGGTTAATTTTCAATTCTGTTTTGAAGCATTTCACATATGAGGAAACTCACTTCTTTGAAGAGGGTGTTCAAGACAGGGTTTTTCTTTAGCTTTGAGGTCTGGCCTTAAAGTAGCTCTTGTAGACCAGGCAGTCCTTGAACTTACAGAGACCTGACTGCTGCTGCATCCCTAGTGCTGGGATTAAAGGCATGTTTCAGCACTGCCCAGCTGAAACCCACTTCTTAGTGAATTTCTGAAAAGGCTTAAATGATGGACAAAACTGAGTCTGTGATACTATTCCTGTATAATGGCTCCATTCAAAACAACTATTCTCACACCCAAGAATGGTCTTGGTGCTCTCTAGTTACAAGACTTTAGAGGAGGTTTCCAATGCCCTTGGAGCCTCTGCTTCAGTGAGTAGGTACAACTGTGCACACAATGGACTGTTGGGTCTCAGGCTTGCCCTTCTGCAGTGGCTTCCTGAAGTTTCAGGGTCCTCATTGCCCTTTTGACGTTGTGTCTACATTCCACACAGGGCATTTATAAACAACAAAAATATTTAAATTGGTGAAGAAACAGACAATAGCTACCCCCAGATGCCATCATCATGCTAAAGATTTTGAGGAAAATCACACTAAGTAAAGGTTTTGAAAAAGAAGACAAATATACCTCAGAGGCAATAAAGTGAGGTTCACATGACACAGCCTTTCCTCTCTAATAGACACAACAAACACACTTCACAACAAATCATCATAGTAGAAGAAAAATGGTTTGAAAACATACGAGCTATTATATTCCGTGTTGTCCATCCACCTCCAAGGGTGCTCTGGTGACTCTCTGTGTAGGCCAATCCAGTAGTCAAAGGTCCCTCTGTATCTCCTCAGGAAGTTCTGTCATAAAACATGGAAAGTAAATATCTGTATCTCTTTGTTTCAGATGACCCTTGAGTGTCCCCACCCCAAAACTTCCTCTTTAGATGACAAGAACGTGTATATGAGGGACACAGACTTTGGAGCCATAATAGCCCTCAGTTCTCAGTGTATTCAGTTGACAGTCATAATTATTAAGTACCTCATTTGAATTAAAGTTAAGTTTTATGACATATTCCTCATGGCTGGGTTAGTTTCTGGTTAAGCTTACCCTTGCAGTTATTAACAGTTGTCAACTTCAGGATGCAGCATTTGCTAGCTTGAAGAAAATTGCTCATCACCAGCAGTTATTTCAGTAAAGTGGTATAACCTACCTTCCAGATTGACTATGAGCACTACCTGAGAAAATGTTGCTTGAATGTCTCAGGGCTTCACTCAGGAGTGCTACTATCAACAAATGGCACACACTCACTTGTTACCCATGTCTCCACCTGCAAGGGTGGGATCATTCCTCATGTTTTATCTTTAATCAACCTATCTCAAGGAAACACATGCTCAGCAGAACAAACCAATAAACCAATTCCTGATCCTTTCTTACCAGCTCCTCCATGTTGTCAAATCGAGCTATCTGTGCCTTTAATTCCATGCAGAAGTTCTGACTGAATGTCCAGTTACTTGTGTCTTCCGAAAAATAAAAACATTTACTCCCAAATCCAATCCAGTTTCTTGGACAAGAACCATGAGTATTTTTGATTGAGACATCTTCTGACTTTCTTACTAAAATTTAGACAATAAAATAAATTTTAAAAGGCATTGACATACCCTACTGAGCTCAGCTATGAGGTGTGAATTTGATTGGCAGTTTCCTAACTGATCTGTAGAAGTACTCTGTTTAGGAAGATGGTCCTTTATCTAAAGGCATTCCAGTTCAAGCCTGTGCCCCAACCTCTCTGTTTCTCACTGACAATGGGATGACTAGCAAATGAATTTCTACAATATCATCACTATTTGTGCTTATCATTGTTCACTACAATATGTGTCTCTAGATCAACAAGCACTCTGTATGGACACTTACTTTGACAGTCAGCCTAATAATTGAGATAACAGTGAGAACTATTGGGAAGGTAGTGTTACAGTGTGGACTTGCTGCACTAAGGGCTTGCTCGAAGGTTGGAAAACATTGCTGGCTGGTTAGAAGTCAGTCTGCCATAGCCAAGCAGCTCTCTCTTTCTAAGTTTGACAATATGGAACTCCCTCCTTCCCAAACAAAACTTCTTGCTCTCTACCTAGCCTTATCTGGATGATGTCCCTGGGCCTGGATGCCTGACCTTATCTGAAAGGTATCTCTAAACCAGATGCCTGTCTTTAAAACCAGATGCTTGATCCGTCATTAACTTGACCCTTGATATAGATCCCTGCTAAGAATAGTGCTAGCAACTCTGCTAAAGGACCCTACTACCACATACCAAGCCTTGTGACAGGAGCATGTCACTTAATACAAATTTAGGTTTTCCCAGTATTCCCCATCTTATTTATTCTTTATACTCTGGAATAAAGTTGAGCTGATTCACCTAAGTCTGTATTTCAGATGCCTCTGTTCATCTGTGTTCATGGGTATTGACCGAGGTTTCTGTCCTGCCTGGTTCCACAGCCATTCAGTCCCAAATAAACACATAGAGCTCCACCTTGATTATAAACTGGTTGGCCTATTAGCTCAGGTGTCTTATTTACTAGTTATTATATCTTATAGTAACCCATAATTCTTATCTGTGTTAGGTAAGTGGCTTGGTACCTTTTATCAGTGAGGAATTCTCTTCTTATTCCTCTGTGTCTGGCTTCGTCTGTGATGACTGTAGATTGACTCTTTCCTCTTCCCAGAATTCCCCTGTTCTGGTTGTCCCACCTCTACCTCCTGCCTGGTTGCCCTGCCTCCACTTCCTGCCTGGCTAATGGCCAATCACCGTTTTATTAAAACAATACAATGTAAGTGACAGGGTACAAGACCATTGTCCAACAGCACATGGGCTGTATAAAAAACTTACTATGACCCCTTTTATTCTTTACTCTCTCAACCTGGGGGCCTACAGACTGAGAGGGAAATAGGTCTCCTGCATAGAGGGCAATAGTAAAAGACTTTTATTACACTGTTAGAACAGTGTGGTTCTAAAATCCTATAAATTGATCACCTCAAAACCCTTTCAATGAATGCATTCAGAATACAGTTGAACATTTTAACTAATACCATGGGTAATGGGAGGGAGGTGCTGTATCTTCCTGGCTATATTACTCTTCTCTGTACTAACACTTCCTTGAAGTTTCTCCTTTGGATATTGTTCTTCTTGTGCTCTATCTTGAATAGTTCCCCAAGGTAGACATATACCTCCTGCATCTCTTTAGAGGTTGCTGAATGTCCTCTTCCCAGGGATGCAGAGTCTGGATTCCTGCGCACATTACAGCCTGTGATGTTCCTTTGCTATGTCTTTCTGTTAGACCCTAAGTTCCCAGAGAACAGGAATTTTCGGTGTGTTCTCTCTCCTGCCCTTCCCATAGTACCTGGCTCACAGTGCTCAATAAGTGTAACTGACAGTGTGGATGCGGACAGAATGCTGCAGGATCTGGAGAATGTCACTCACCTGACAATGACAGAGCCACAGAAAGTGCAATCACAGCTCCAGTGAGAATGATGATCACTGCATAGCAGCAGTGAAGCCAAGCAGGAGACTCAGGGGAGACGATTCTGAGACATTTTCCTTGGAGCTTTTTACCTGAAAAATATAAATATGAGAAAATCAATCTCAAGAACCTTTCAGGGGAGAGGATAATTTACTCAGATAGAACACTTCTGCACTTCCAGTGCTAGAGAGGTAGAAGCTGGAGAGTCAGGGGTACAAGACCAGCCTTGGATACAAAGGAGGTCTGAGTCCAACCTGGACTACATAATGATCATTTTTTAAAAACAAAGTAAGTAAATAAATTAGTAAACACACATATAAATGTATATAATAAAACATATTGATATAATTAATGGGTGAAATATGGGAGCATTTTAACCAGTTTTCAAAATCATATGAAGTAAATTAATATTAGTCCAAAATAGCAAAAACTCTCTGCAAGTTAGGAATTGAAGGCATTCCTTAGGTGTTAGAATCATGATTATGCTGGCCTTCCCTGTCACCTGGTAGGATGAATCGAGACAGTACCCTGTCCCTTTAAGAGACAAGTTCTGCACACTCCCTGTCTCTTTCTGCCCACTGAGACAAACTGGGTTTGGCCACTTTCCTCTCTCTCTACCTGCTGTTCTCCTGAAGAGGCTGCTCTTTCTCTCCTTCTCCCTCTTTCCTTTTGCTCCTCTCTGCCCCTACCCCAGGTCTCTGTGTGTGTGTCTCTCTCTCTTTCTCTCTATCTCCCTCCAAACCCTCCCAACACCTTCTAAATAAAATCTCCATACCCCAGCTCTCCCTGTAAGGCATGTTCTGTCTCTTGCTGGCATTCCACACCCACCATGATACTTGTGTTGTGTTTCTTTAGGCTTAGATCTTCCACAGCTCTAGAGCAGGGAGCTACAAAACAAGCTGTCTGTCATGCAACTTATCTTGAGAATCTGATTACAGAGATGTGTGTGGTTTTGTTTTGTTTTTTGGTCACTCCAACCATTACTAAATTGTTTCTGATTGTTTCTGCTTGAGTTAATTTAATCCATCTGTTTTCCTGTTGGCTTTTTATAAACCTTCTGTAAAACAAATGTTGTACTTTGAGTTGCTTTTGTATTTCTGAATCCAGAACTGTTTGTAGTTCAATGGTACTTGGAACATAAATCTAGGTCAACTGTTTATACTTGAACAGCTTCTGAAAAGGAAATTTCAGGTCATAGGTGGCCCTGGTTTGGGAACAGAGGAAGGGAGTGCCTGGAAAAAATCTGCAATGGGCCTCAGAGGAATTTGGGTGGAGTTATAGATTTGTCTTTCACTGTGAGAGAGACATTATTGGTATATGTTTTCAAAACTCAGAAATATACACCTAGTGATGGTGGCTCAAGCCTTCAATTCCAGTACTGGGGAGGCAGAGGCAGAGAGGAGGATCTCTGAGCTTGAGGCCAACCTGATCTACAGAGTGAGTTTAAGGGTAGCCAAAGCTACACCAAGAAAAAAACAAACAAAGCAAAACAAAACAAAATATTAAAGCAAAAAACAAAACACAAAAACCAGTTCACTCACAGACCCAGATATAGTTTCAGAAGACTGAAGTTGCAGAATGCCTCCAGTTACACAACATCCACCCTTTGGACAGGGGCTCTGCTTTCACAAGAGATATGTTCCCTTTGGGTAAGTATTTGGTTTCAAAAGTCGATGTTGCTGGGAAAAGAAACAGGAACTATTGTCTAGCTTGGAATATAGTATGAAACTTTCTCAAAGAAGCAATCGATAAGCAGCAATCAGAAGCAGCAACAACAGTAGTATCACTAGTTAATAATTATTTTAATAATAGGAAATTTCAGTTAGGATAATACTTGGTTTAAGTGATAAGCAATAACATTTGTCATGAATTTTTTTTATTTTGGTAAATATTAGTCTTATTTTCTCAAAATCTAATATTCTTTCCATAAATGAAAAAAAATAAGGTGGAGGGACAAGAAAGAAGAAAAAAAGAAGATAAAACAGCAGAGTATAATGAAGCATGGCCATTTTCAAAATGCAAGAAACACAGTTTTGCTTTCTTCCTGAAGACTGAAATAGAAAACCCTTTATATTCTTTTTCCATAATTTACTAGCAGCTCAAAATGCAGAGGATTTGGTCCTGGGTGGGGTCAGCCTGGACATTAGACCTCTTGCTTCCTCCTTACATCCTTTTCCATTACAGTGACTCTGTAAAGCAAAAGCCACAGCTTTCCAGGCACCTCCTGCCACTACACACTGCAAACAAACTGTTGTTTGAATTTGCCTTTGCTGTGGGACTTGTAGAACAAGCCTGTTCCATGGGGACTTGGTGTGACTCACCAGAGTAATTTACCAGATCCCTAGGAAAAGAGTGGACTAGCAAGCCAAGAACAAAGAAAAAAAAATCATGATTCAGGCTTTTGTATGGCAATTCACTGTTCATTTCTCTTGCACAAGAACTATTTAAGTATTAGATGCCCCAATAGAGTAACTAATATAACAGCCTCTCAGGTAACTAAACTCCTATCTAAATTCTCTGCTTCTGCAGAATCTCACCATGACAGACTTAAAGACATGAGGTTCAGCTTTTCTGCCTTCCCTGTCCATTGCTGTCCCTTGCAAACACCTCTCTGATCTTGTAGTTCTGTTCACTTATGCATTAAATACATACCCATCTTGACCTCATGCAGGCTGTCTGTGGTACTGAGCATGCTCACAAAAGCGTCTGCAGGTTCTGCAGCACTCTTCTCCGATAGAAACTAAAACCGTTGAGAGGGAAGAAATACCGTTTGTGTTTGTGGGCAGTTGCTCTGTGCACTTAGCCTTTGTATCATGACAGGCACACTTCCCTTTCGTAATTATCAACCCTTTCCTGCCATGACTACCAGCCAAAAGGCAGCGGTCTTCTGGAGAGTTTAGCCCATGTTGCTACAACTCTGAGTTTTGAGGACATCACTTAAGAAGGGGGCACCAGAGCCAGATCAGAGGATTTGTGTGCTAAAGATCCAGAGATTGAATCTCTGAGAGACAGAGTCAGAATGGAGAGAGCTGGAGACCACAGTGTCCACAGTCAGTGAACATATTTCTCACCTCTCCGGGAATAAGAGATAATTTATTCTGGAGCCAATTATGGGTGATTCGGGCTGTGTCATATGACAGGTTCAAATATGGAAGTGTTTGGTGGTTGGTGTGGCATTAGAAAGGACATATCGCACTGCCACCGTCACCAGTCCAAGAAATGCCTCTAGATGAGTGGTTCTCAATGTTCTTAATGCTGCGCCCCTTTAATAAGTTCCTTATGATGTGGTGACACCCATCATAAATTTATTTCATTGTATGCTATTGTTGTGAATCAGATTATCAATATTAATATGCAGGATATCTGATATTTGACCCCGGTGAAATAGTTGTTCGATTCTCCCCAAAGAGGTCACAACCCACAGGTTGAGAACTGCATAGATTTTTAGGGAACTTTTACTTAGGCCAAACCAAGTTTTATTACTTTGATGCTAAAACGAATTTCAGGACTAGACAATTTATGAAGCAGAGTTGAAGTTTTTCTAAAATTTACTTGTATTATATTGAATTATATATATGTGGCTGTGCCTGTCTCTGGGCCTGTGCCTGTGAGTACAGGTGCCTGCAGAGGTCAGAAGAGGGTGCCAGATTGCTCCAGAACTGAAACTGCAGGCTTGAAGAGTTTGGATTTAGAATGCAGGTGCTTCAGAATTGCAGCAGCAGAATGTCATCATCCTCAAGAAAAACAAATTTAACATTGCTTTTATCACTTAGGAACATATGTCAAGGAAAATTGTAAACATCTGTGAAACTTTTTAAAATACTGGAATAAAATATTTGGGTGATGTAGTGTATGACTCTGATTCCAGAACTGGGGAGGCTGTGACAGGTAGATCTCTATGAGTCCAAGGCTAACCTGGTCTACAGAGGGAGCTCCAGGCCAGCCAAGGTTAAGTCAAGAAAATACTACAAACGTAGGGGCTGGAGAGAAAGCTCATTTGTTAAGATCCTTGGCTGCTTTTCCAGAGGACCCGTGTTCATATCCCAGCACCTACCTGGAATCTCACACTTGTCTGCAACTCCAGAGGATCTGACACCCTCACACCAATGAAAACAGTAAAAATAAATGTTTAAAAACACTACAAACTTAATATATTAATTATAAAAAATATATAACAATAGCACATAATTAGTATAGTAATATAACATATAAATAAGTATACTATAAAATATGAGTTAATATAAATGCAGTCAAAGGGCTTCTGAATTCAGGTATTTGGGGCTACAACAGTCAATGTAGCTCGAGATGAGTGTTGCCCAGATTTTCTGATGTCCAAGTATAATGCAGGATATTTGTTTATACTACATGAAAATATGTCTATGTTTTACCTCACCTGCCTAAGACACCTAATTGATTTAATAAAAATCTGAATGGCCATTAGGAGAGGATAGGTAGAATTTCTGGGGAGAGAGGAACTCCGGGAGTAAGAAAGGAGGAGATGCCACTGAGATGCAGAGGGGGTTGGACATACAGAATGGACAAGAGATAAAAAGCCACATGGCAGGATGAAGATTAACAGAAATGGGTTCTGAGGATCATGCTTCAGCTTGGGGGACATACAGATGTGAGTATGATACCTAGTGCCATGATGGCATCCAAGCCCAGGCTACAGTTGAGGACCATGTCGAGGTCCATGACTCTACTGCAGTCAGGATAATGTTGTGAGAGTAGAAGTTAGATATATGTCCAGTAGGCAGACAGGAAATGGAACAATAACTAGATAATAAGAAGGCCAACTTTTCAAGATGGCAGCTTCTTTCTCACACTCTTGACCTAAGACAAAGCCTGGCAGCTTAAAACTTAAAACAAAGTTGTAGAAGGCTTTTAATCTGGCCAATAGCATACACTCTCCTCCATAAACACGCATAACAGCTTCAAGTCCTGATCCTACTCTCTATAGCCTCTTCTGTCTCTCTTCTCTCTCTCCCCTTCCATTTTCTATTGTTTCCCCTTCCCTCTTTCTCCCTCCCACCCCCTCTCTACCTCTCTCTCTTTCTACTTCTCTCCCTCTCTCCCTTCTCTTTTCTCCCTGATCCCCCTGCCCTCAGCTTGCCTTTCGCAACATCCAGATCACAAAATCCTGCTGGAACAGAACAAGAGTCCATGGCAACCATGGTGGAGCCATCTGGAGACTGACTTTTCATTTACTGGTTTACTTTGTGTTTTGTTTCTTTTCAGAACTCTAACTTAGAAGTGAAACTGTTAATACAAGCTGACTTTACTAAGTCCCAAGGACTTTCAGTGCTCCCCTAGCTGGAGGCCTCTCCCCTTTAACCCCAGAATTCTGAGCCTGAGCCAGAGATAACAGATGGCTTCCTGCAACAGAGTGTAGCCTGACACAGTGATAAGGACAGTCTGGCACAGTGATGGGAACAGAGTGAACTCTAAGTCAGTGATAAGGACTTCTGGTCCTTCTCAGGCCCACAGCAATTCTGGGAGTGTGGGAGCCCAGAGGGGGCCTAGGGCAGAAATAGACTCCTGGCCTAGGTTGGAAAGACATATCCCTGGAAACCCAGGGACAGTTAGGCAGTGGGGTTATGTTGTATGATGGAGTAAGAATGGACACAAGTACCTGTCTATTTCTTCAGGCCCACAGAAGGCACAATGTCAAAAGCAAGTTTTCATAACAGTCAATATTTATTCTTACACTGGGCGTGTGCTTTTTACTCTAGACTGTTGACCTTAGAGAAATGGATCGGGGGAGGACAGAAAATGAAAAAAGTTTCAGTACTTTCCACTTCCTGTGATGTTTGTTTGTTTTTGTTTTTTAGACATGAGCAAAGACACAGAGTTTTGTGTGACCTTGTAATTGCTGGAACATTAGATCTCCAGGCAGGTCAGAGGTTCTGTTCTTGGCCAGCAGTTTTCCCTTAAAGGGCCTTTACTACCCCTGTAACCATTTCAGAGGTAACTGCAGTTCATCTTCCCTATAGCTCTCAGGAGCTGTAGGAAAGTGGAGATGGGAAGAGTCAACTTTCTTCCTTGAAAAACATGCTTTATTGTACAATAAACAATTATATTCACTGGCCACATTCACCTGTTTGAAACATGGGAGAGCTACACATTGGCCATTAAAAATTAGTTTACTTACTACTGAAGGGGGGCACACCCATGCCACAGCATATGTGAGAGGTCATGTGGTCACAGGAGCCAGTTCTCTTCTGCTTCCTTGGGTTATACTTTCTGTCTTGCTTACAGATTTGGAAGAAATCTGACTACTTTTTATTTAACATAAAAAAATACAGTAGTGAGCACTTCTTTAGAATTTATTAGGAAATCTTCAACTTCTGAGTACAAATTACTTTTGCAGAACTAGGACTTCCTGGACTGGAGAGATGATGACTGAGCAGTTAGGAGATTTATCTGAGCTCTGTCCCCAGAACCCACACTGGGTAGCTCATAACTGCCAGTACCAGTCCCGGAGGATCTGTTACCATGCACACATGCACATAAATCTTTAAGAAAGAAAGGGGGAAGAAAGAAAGAAGAGGGAGGGAGGAAGAGAGAAAGGAAGAAGCTCCTTGAATATTTTCAGTTATTGCCCTCCCACCTTACACTATTGCTGCCCAGCTCCCCCCCCCCAATTCCCCATTCAGCCAGAGTCCTGGAGTTCTGAGGGTGTAAGGTGTTGTTGGTTGGTTTTATTTTGAGGCTGCCTCAGGATTTGAAATAGACCAGTTACTTCATCCACCCAACATCTTTTTTGGGCTCTTTGAGTTTTGTTTCTCTGCAAAGCTTGTGGCAAAAGAGAAAAGAAAGTACAAGTAATGCATTTCTTTTAAAAACTAAAAATTCTGGATCTCTAACCAGCTCTTAATGATTCAGCCTGGGTGGAACATTAAAGAATTGTTTTCGGTTTTGTTTTCTTCCTTTTGAAATTCCAAAAGATAAGTCAGCAGTTAGACTGGTCATTAGGATGGCCCAGCCAGGTCCTGCCTATTTTCTGTAATCAGAGGGGAAAAAAGGAAAGAAATAAAAAGAAAATGAAATCATGAAGTACCTAGCACAGATTGCCCCATCCTGGAATCATGTTCGATATTTCATCAGAAGAAAGGCTTCATTGTCCTCTGTAGGTAAGGGTAGAGACATTTACTTTCTTAATCACTATATTTTGTTTTATAAGACAAGTTCTCTCACTGAACCTAGAACTCACAGATTAAGCTAAGCTAAGTGACCAACAACTCCCAAGGATCTGCCAGTCTCTACTGTCCTGGAACTGAATTTATGAGCTCATTCTACCAGGTCCAAATTTCTTATGTCAGTTCTGAAGGTTGAAATTAATGTTCTTACACTTATGTGGCAAGCACTTTAATGACTGCCTAAGACCTGAAGATGATCTTTAGGAAAAACATATAAAATATTTTCATTGCCTTCAGAATGAAATAGTTGTGCATAAAAGCTGTTAGAAACTGTTTCAAGAACTGGCTCCATTCTCCATTCTTGATTGTTACCTTAATGAACAGATCATAAAATTTATGTGAAAAGTGACATCTTATGTGACCTACTAAGTGGTAATAGGGTTGTGGTAACAGAGCTTATTAAAGAATAATAAGCTCATAGGTCACAGAGCTACCACACCTATAATCCCCACTGAGGAGGTAAAGGCCAGAAGATAAGGACGACTCAGGCTATGTAAGACATTTTCTCAACCCCCTCCCCCACAAAAAAAGAAAAACAAAATAAGAAAAAAAATCTCATTGGATATTATTGATTTGCTTATAGTAACACACAGCTGTTGGGGACACAGAGATTCTTGTTCTCATAAATAAGCACTAAAGGAACCTGGAATATAAAACACGTATAACCTGTTTTCTGCCCAGAAGACTGGGAATGGATGTGACCAATAACCTGGTGACCTCTGTGCTGTCTGTAGGGTTGGGCCACACCTGGCTTCTCCAAACTCTTCCAACTGAGACCCTCATTGTGAGCACTGATTCTCAGTCAAAGATGCTCATCCTTATGGTAGATGTCACATGGACTTCACAAAGGGAATCAGAGGTGGTTAATAGCCTAGGGGGCCTCTATGCTACCTGTAAGACCATGACCACACCAAATCCTCCCCAGACTCTTAAGTTGTCACAAGCAGTCAACATAGAACCGATCTTTACAGAAGAAGTCACAGGTACTTTACAGTTCAATGTAGTGATGCCTTAAGCTTTCTTGTGCACATAGGATTGAGTTCATTGTCATCAGGAAACTCAATTCTAAAATTGCGCTGTGTTTAAATGTGTTCAAAACAAGCCGGGCGGTGGTGGCGCATGCCTTTAATTCCAGGCAGAGGCAGGCGGATCTCTGTGAGTTCGAGGCCAGCCTGATCTACAAGAGCTAGTTTCAGGATAGGAACCAAAAGCTACGGAGAAATCCTGTCTTGAAAATCAATCAATCAATCAATAAGTGTTCAAAACAATCTTCCTGGTGCTGCAGTTCATATGTCTGAACCCACACTGGCTACTGAGGTATGCTGAACTAGATCTTCTTACCTCACATGGATGGTTATTCTGCTGTGGTGCTCACAGAGAACCCATACTAGTTTCCCTAGTAACCATGACCACAGCAGTTACAATTTTCCTTAAAGTCACCTTACCTGAGGCATAGTCCTCGAAAAATGGACCCAAAAGATTATGAAGCTAACCAAACATTGAATGCAAATATTTACATTTTAAATGGAAAGCTAATATTTCTCTGACAACCAAACCAGAGTCCACATCACTGAAAAGAAAACAGATCAGTAAATCAACAGCAGAATTAATGTTGAATCAACAGAGGTACCGACTATGTGAGCCATGGGAAATGGTATTAGGGGCCTTGAGTACGAGCCTCAGTACGCCATCAGGGCTTAGCATTGGATGTCCATGGCAGGAGAGGATCTGAGGATAAAAAAAATGAACTCAAGAACATCACCTCTGGATCTTCTTTAGTTTTTGTGTAAAGGAAAAATGAAGTGAAGGGGGCATGAAGGAGAGGAAGAATAAGAAGAAGAGTAAAAGGAAGAATAAGGAGAAAAAGGAAGGAGAGTAAGGGGAAGAAGTAGAAGTAGTGAGGAGAAGAAAAAGAGTAGTAAGAGTAAGGACTGATCTCCATGAGGTTTCTAGTTTTTACAAGTGTGGTTGGAAAAGTCCATAAGCAAGGAAATTGTAATATGCATATCAAAATCACAAAAAGAGGAAAGTAGAACCTGACAAAACAGTACACTGGAACAGATGGCACCACTCAGGAAAGGAGCCAACATTCAAGGGAAAGTATCTGACATTCCAAACCATTAGATAAAGTTACTAAACATCCCTAAATCCTGAATTCACCCATTCTTCTCATGTAATCTCAAGCAATAACCAGCTTTGGGGATGCCCAGATTTGTTTGTTAGCAAAAGTGGGACATACTGCCGTCCTGCTTGGTGCCTGTCTTCTATAGACATTTCTATGTGGTATGTTAGTGGGCAATTTTGTGGAATTGACTGTAGTAAATTTGACTGTTAGAACAAAGAATGAATGATATCTCTCAAAGGCCTCTTGGTGTGGGAAAATGGAACAAGGTCAGTCCATTGCCATGCAGAAGTCACACTGCTGAGGTGTTTTGGAAACAAATCCCATTTCAAAGGGAAGAATCATGGCTTCACAATGTTTCTGCAAATATGACAGTGACTTTTCCAAAAGACAAGTGTTCCTGCAGCTCTGCAAAATGGGTTGTTCCATGTGGATGTGGATGTACCCACTTCTCATGGATCTGTCTATTGGTCTGTCAGCTGTGAACTCACTGTATAGTCTTGTGGACTCCAACAAAATGGGACACACCAAATGCTGTGAAAATAAGGTTCTTTGTTCAGCATCAGTCCATGTATAAAAAAGCTGAAATTCATTTACATAATTTGTTTCAAGGCAGTGAAAATGAATCACATAAAATCATGACATAATCTTGTAGAAATGGAAATTGATTAGTTTTTTTTGAACATACAATTTAGCATGTCATCTTTTGTATCTTTTTAATAACATTTAAAAACAAAAACCTAACCCTGCTGAGAAATTATTGTGGGCTCATATTTCGATATGGCACAAAAGCCATTACCCCGGTTTGAGCGGATCACATAGCTCTGCAGACAAGCTGTCTGTGCCCTTAACAAAAGCCAGGATGCCTGCTCCTAGCTTCTTTTGTTAAAGTGTGGATTATCTGAGAAGAGGTATTGACTGAAACTGGTCAGGATGTCTGGTGCTTCCTTCCTTTTGCAATCTGGAGGTTGTCTTATAGAGATGCTAATTCAGGGCCTACCTGACTGCTAGAGGCAGACATGACTTAAACCCAGGCACCTGGTTGCCTAGGTGATGGCGTAATGTGTACCCCCCCCCCCCGCTCAATTTGGTGTGGGTATATAAAATGTTTGGACACTAAATGGAGATTCTGGCCTTTTCCATGATGAAGGTGTGAGCTGTGTCAGTTCTTTTCCTCGCTACTCCGTTCCAGCCGGGTTAGGGAATCAGAGAATTTATGTTGGACCCTCATGGGCCACGACATAATTGGTGTCCAACGTGGGGCTGACCACTGAACCCCAAGATGAAAGACAACTGGAGCTGACCACGGAACCCCGAGATGAAGGCTGGAGGAAGTATAAAAAGGAACGCGGTGCTGACGGCCGAACTCCATGACCCCAGAGAAGGGACAACACAAGAGAGACGGTGAATGCTGATCGCTGGATCCCAGAGGGAAACCGGACAAAGCACGGAAGAGAACACCAGGCTGATCTGCGTTCCCCAAAAAGCAAGGAAGAAGTGACCAGACATGAGGAACCCGCGAGAAAAAAATAGGTGGATGCATGAGTAAAGTGTGCTTAGATAACGAAAAGGGGTTGTCATATCGGGAGTAAAGCTGGTAAATATAGAAATATGGGACAAGGAGAAAGCAATCGAATGGCCATGCAGTTAATTAAAGATATTTTAAAAGACAGAGGAGAGAGGGTACAGCAGCATCAGATACAGGAATTTTTAGAATTCATAGATGAGATATGCCCTCGGTTTTCACAGCATAGGACTGTAGACACAGCTGTATGGAGAGAAGTAGGAATGAGAATCCAACAACATTATTGTAGTTATGGGCCAGAAAGCATCTCTGAGGATACGCCTTATTTTTGGATGCTGATACAGGAGAGGTTGGACTCAGATCCTGATCAACAGGAGGCAGTTCCATCCGCTCCACCTGAGGAGTTGCTAGATACTCTTTCAGAACAGAGCAGTTACCACAGGCCGGAGACTAATGATTCAGGCCTTGAAAGGGAGTTCTCATCCCTCTCACTAGCCAATCATGTACACAAGGAATGGCATTAGCAGCTGTTTTACAGGGAAAGAAAATTAATGATCTCTTATCCCAGCAGGAAAACCTAGCCTCAGAAAAAGCGCAAGCTACAGGAATGCCTGGAGGCTGTTTTGGATGTGGTCTTATGGGACATCAGATCAGACGATGTCGTGAAAGGAGAGCAAGCCCTAGAACTAGGAGAGAACCAGGATTGTGTAGGAGATGCAGAAGAGGAAAGCATTGGTCGAGCGAATGTAGATCAAAAAGAGATGATCTAGGAAATCCCCTTTCAGGAAATGGATTCAGGGGCCAGCCTCAGACCCCGTGACAAATTTATGGGGCAATCCAGCAATCTGCATACCAGCAAGGAGATATATACAGGACCATTTCAGAGCCACACCAGGAAGTGCAGGGCTTGACCTCAGTTCAGCCGTTTACACGGTTATAACGCCTGAGATGGGGATGCAAGCTCTCTCCACAGGGATCTATGGGCCTTTACCAAAAGGTACTGTAGGATTACTGCTAGGAAGAAGTAGCTCAACTATCCAAGGGATCTTAGTGGCTCCTGGAGTCATAGATGCTGACTTTGAGGAAGAGATCAAGATGAGGGTTCATTCACCTAAAGGAGTTTCTGTAGTAAAGGCAGGTCAGAAGCTTGCACAATTAATCTTACTTCCAGCTGTGCAAACCAATAATCAGAGTAAAAAGGAAAAGAGAGGAGAAGATGGATTTGGTTCATCTGATGCATTTTGGGTATAGACCATAGGTCCTCAGAGACCGGAACTCACTTTGTTTATAAATGGAAAAAGATTTTCTGGCCTCCTGGCTACTGGCACGGATACTTCCGTCATAACCGCCAGTCAGTGGCCTTCTAAATGGCCAAAAACAGAGACTATTATCCAGTTACAAGGAATTGGTCAGACTAGAAATCCTGAACAAAGTAGCAATGAACTGCATTGGAAAGATGAGGAAGGACATGAAGGAACCTTTAAGCCATATATTATTCCCCATTTACCTGTGAACTTATGGGGCAGAGATATCCTGTCCAGAATTGGAGTATATTTATATTCTCCCAGCATGGCTGTTACTAATCAGATGTTTCAACAAGGATTATTACCTAATCAAGGTCTAGGAAAAGATAATAAGGGAAAGATTGATCCTGTCGTATCAGACAGTAGACCTTCTAGAGCAGGAGTAGGGTATTTTTAGGAGAGGTCACTGAAAGACCTGCACTCCATGCAGACCCGATAATATGGAAAAGTGATGACCCTGTATGGGTGAGTCAGTGGCCTCTAACACAAGAAAAATTACAAGCTGCCCAGCGGCTAGTGCAGGAACAGCTGGATAGTGGACATATTTCACCATCTAATTCTCCATGGAACTCTCCAATTTTTGTTATTAAAAAAAATCAGGAAAGTGGAGATTAATTCAGGATTTAAGAGAGGTTAATGCAACCATGCAGCCAATGGGAGCATTGCAACCAGGATTGCCATCCCCAGCAGCCATTCCAAAAGGCAAGCATAAGATTATCTTAGACTTGAAAGATTGTTTTTATACAATTCCCTTAGCGCCGCAAGACTGTCAAAGATTTGCTTTTAGCATTACTTCAGTTAATTTCAAAGAGCCAATGAGGAGGTATCAATGGAGTGTCTTACCCCAGGGTATGTTAAATGGTTCTACTTTATGCCAAAAATTCATAGCCCAAGCTATACAGAAAGTTAGAAATCAATTTCCACAGGTGTACGCAATTCATTACACAGATGACATCTTGTTGGCTCATAGAAATGAAGATACTTTACTAGAGACATATGGATTGTTACAGCAGTGTCTAAGCCATGCAGGTTTGGTTATTGCTCCTGAGAACGTACAGAGGCACCCGCCTTTTCAATATCTAGGTCATATGTTATACCCCAAAGAAATTAAGCCTCAAAAGATAGAAATCAGGAATGATGACTTAAAGACTCTTAATGACTTTCAAAAGCTATTAGGAAATATACAATGGCTAAGACCTTATTTGGGGTTTCCTACAGGCGACCTTGAGCCTTTAAGTGAGATACTTAAAGGAGACAGTGATCCAAATTCTAGCAGGCAGCTTTCAGAAGCTGCCAGACAGACTCTCTCACAGATAGAGCAGGCTATACAGGAACAGCAGGTGTGCTATATTGATTACAGCCAGACAAGCGTGTATTTTACCTACAAGGCTGACTCCTACAGCAGTCTTATGGCAGAACGGACCACTCTTATGGATGCATCTGCTTGTATCACCAGCAAAAGTATTAAATCCTTATTTTGAAGCAGTAGCATGCTTAGCACAGAAGAGCAGAATGGATCTAGAAAATATTTTGGTAAAGAACCAGCTGTAATCAATGTTCCTTACACTAAGCAGCAAATCGAATGGTTATTTCAAAATAGTGACTCATGGGCAATTGTGTTTGCTCAGTTTCAAGGTCAGATTAATAATCTTTTCCCAGCTGACCAGTTACTGCAGTTTGCGCAACAGCATTCATTCATTTTTCTTAAAATAGTAACAAAGAATCCTTTAAAGGATGCTTGGTTGATTTTCACTGATGGCTCATCTAATGGAAAAGCTGCTTATGTTGTCAATGGCAAAGGACATGTGGTACAGACAGAACCCGCTTCAGCTCAAATAGTTGAACTGCGGGCTGTAGCTCTGGTATTTAAGAATTTTAATAATAAGGCTTTCAATTTATATACTGATAGCCGCTATATTTATAAAGCGTTAAGAATCCTCAAAACAGTGTCGTATATAGCAACTGGAAATGAACAAGTTAAAATATTGTTTCAGCAGATTCAGAAAGCCATACAATGTAGAAAGTTACCATGTTTTGTGGGACATATCAGAGCGCATTCAAGTCTTCCTGGTCCGTTAGCTGAAGGTAATGCTCTAGCTGACGAACTTACAAAAATAATTGCTGTATCTCAGGTTGAACTTGCACAGCAGTCACATGCTTTGCATCATCAAAACAGATTAAGTTTAAGAAAACAATTTAAGTTGACCAGAGAAGCTGCTAGGCAAATTGTTAAGCAATGTGAAAGATGCCCACAATATCTACCTGTGCCTCATTTGGGGGTAAATCCTCAAGGACTTCTTCCAAATCATATTTGGCAAATGGATGTAACTCACATTACTGAGTTTGGAAAATTGAGATATGTGCATGTGACAATTGATACTTACTCAGGATTCATATTGGCCACAACACAAACTGGAGAAGCTGCCAAGCATGTAATAACTCATTGCTTAAAATGCTTTTCATGCATGGGAACCCCAAAGGTAATAAAGATGGACAGTGGATCCGGATATGTTAACAAAGCTTTTCAAAGATTCTGTACTCAATGGAATATTGTTCATAAGACTGGTATTCCATATAATCCTCAAGGACAAGGAATTATGGAGCGTGCACACAGCTCCTTGAAAACACAACTCCAAAAAATAAAGACAGGGGAGTTGTATCCTCAGACGCCACACAATGCCTTAAATCATGCATTGTTTATACTAAACTTTCTAAATACAGATGTCCATGAGCTATCAGCTGCGGACAGATTGTGGCATAATGGTACAAAAACCACATTTGCTAAAGCCAAATGGAAAGATCCTTGCAATGGGACTTGGAAGGGACCTGACCCCATTTTAATATGGGGTCGAGGGCATGTCTGTGTTTTCTCACAGGACGAAAACCAAGCGAGATGGCTTCCAGAACGTCTAATTCGATGCATTCAGCAGAAGGACAACGGACCTAAGGACAGCGTAGCTGACAACCGCGCCGCAGAAGGAAGAGAAAGAAAACGGCTCCAGGAGGAATCCAGTAACCCAGCCCACAGCTGAATTGCCTGATCCAGACCTGCAACTCACAGCACTGCAAAGAGACTTCGGACAAAGAGATCCTGCTGATACGAGCTGACTGCGGTGTCTGCTGCTGGCTGTGGTGTGAAACTTGTTGCTTCAGAACTAAGATACAAACTGAACATTTGAGTGTTCTCAGTTTATGGGACAGGACTCATTTTGAATAAAACATTAAATCTAAGAACTAAGACCTAAGCTTTCCCCTCAGGGAAAGAAAGATGCAAAATAAAGTATGTCTAAAATCCCCCTTCACTTAACAAAGGGGCAGACTGAGATTTTAACAGCTACACAGAGACTAAAAATAAGATTTAATAATCAGCAAATGGTATTATGCTCTTAACGGTAATGACCTGATATTTACAGCTGCATATAAGGTGATGGAAAAAAATCTGGTAATGATCAATGGTGCTAAATACATCAGTAATGACCGAAAGGAATATGAATTTATGGTAAAAAAAAAAACACAAAATTATGAAAATTGGGAGAGCTGGTACTGACCAGCTAAACATGAAATTATGAATAATTGGAGAGCTGGTACTGACTGGCTAAATATGAAATTATCAATATTTGGAAAAGCTGGTTTTGACCGGCCAAACACAAAATTATGAAAATTGGGAGAGCTGGTTTCGACTGGCTAAACATGAAATTACAGTATTAGAAATTTAAAGATCGGTATTGACCAATGATGTGGAAAAATCATGATTGTGAGTGAGTTGCTGCGATTGACGGTTGGCTGAAAGAGAGGTTGTGACGATAAATGCTGAGAGTTGATACGTATGCTGAGAAAGTAAACTCTGAATGATGTTCTGTACCAGCAGAAGAAACATTTTCAACTTAGGTGATTCTACTCTCCTTTAAGATAGAAGAATATAGTCTTTGGGAGCATAATTATACATAAAGGATTGTGATGCATCCTGACAAGATATGGCTGATACACAGGGCCTGAAAAGTATATTTCTCTCCACTAATCTCTTCTCTTTACAGAGGTCGGCAGTCAATGATGGGTTTGAAGCTTCTTCTCCCCAGATGCCTAAGACAGGGGCTTGCATAAAAGATGCCTGTTCCAATGACGGAAAAATTTGGGTAAATGAAGAGGACTTTGCCCAAGGCAGGCGCGATGTATTTGTCCTGTTGCAGAAGCACAGGGTTTATTAAAATTAATAAGAGAGAGTGGATTGTGGGCCCATATTTTGATATGGCACAAAAGCCATTACCCCGGTTTGAGCGGATCACATAGCTCTGCAGACAAGCTGTCTGTGCCCTTAACAAAAGCCAGGATGCCTGCTCCTAGCTTCTTTTGTTAAAGTGTGGATTACCTGAGAAGAGGTATTGACTGAAACTGGTCAGGATGTCTGGTGCTTCCTTCCTTTTGCAATTTGGAGGTTGTCTTATAGAGATGCTAATTCAGGGCCTTCCTGACTGCTAGATGCAGACATGACTTAAGCCCAGGTACCTGGTTGCCTAGGTGATGGAGTAATGTGTACCCACCCCCCGCTCAATTTGGTGTGTGTATATAAAATGTTTGGACACTAAATGGAGATTCTGGCCTTTTCCATGATGAAGGTGTGAGCTGTGTCAGTTCTTTTCCTCGAGACTCCATTCCAGCTGGGTTAGGGAATTGGAGAATTTATGTTGGACCCTCACGGGCCACGACAAATTATACAATGTCTTTGTTCATTCTCTAGAGTGTATGTCACTGAAGCCAACTGCTCTTATGAAAAACACTGAAATGAAGTGCAAACTGGAGAGATGGCCCTGCAGCTAAAGGCTAAGGTTCACAACCAGAAGGACTAGGATTCAGTTCTCATCACCCATGCTTGCCTCTCCAGATTCCTCTTTGCCAGGCATGATGGTAGATATCAAATAACCAAATAAACTAATAAACAATAAATGAATCAACAATTAATATGTAATTACATATATGTGTACTTGTATATTATACATTATCATATATATTAAAATATATATTTAAAGATGAGCATAGTGACATACATGTTAGATAAGGATTGAAGCAGACTATTCTTTAGTCAGAATAGTGAAGGACAGCAGTTCTCTGTGGAAGTGGAGACCACATACCCAGGAACTTCTGGAGAGGAAACTTTTATTATAAGATGTATTCTTTACAGTCAAGGCTGAATGATGCCAGCAGGTATTCTGTTACTATTTTCTTGTCAGGGCAGGTTTTCTTTCTTTCTCTCTCTCTCTCTCTCTCTCTCTCTCTCTCTCTCTCTCTCTCTCT
>JABTXL010005970.1:206835-220348 GCA_025134845.1 Neodon shergylaensis
TCTCTCTCTCTCTCTCTCTCTCTCTCTCTCTCTCTCTCTCTCTCTCTTTCTCTCTTTCAGAAATGTATTTATTTAATATCCCAATCACAGTTTCTCCACTCTCCTCTCCTCCCATTCGCTCCCCTCTGCCCTTTCTCCAAAGCCAGTCCTCCCTTTTCTATTCAGAAAATGGTAGGCTTCCCATGAATATCAACAATACCTGGCATATCAAGTTGCAGTTAATGAAGGGTCCAGAAATAAGAATATAAAAATATAGATTCCAGAAATAGGAATGTAAAAATAAAGAAATACAAAGTTGTAAGCCTAGGAGAATGAGAACAGGCTGTTAGCAGCTTTCTCAGCAGCTTAAGAATTAATTATTAACAGTGGGCTGCTCTGCTTTACAACCCATAGCTCTATTTACAAGGCCAAAGCATCTCTCTGTAAACTGAGAGCTAGCCTATGGATATGAGCTGAGTCAACATTTAGGAAATAGATATACGGCCTCTGGGTTAAACATTATCTGTGCTGTGTGAAACTGGAAGCATCAAAGGGGAGAGCACAAGGCTTCAGTAGACACTCAAGGAGAGATGAAGGGGAGTAGCCCGAGTAGGAGAAAGCCCCAAACCCTTCCATTAAAGGAGGCCTGTCATTGAAATTTTTCTGTGGTCTTTAAGTCTCAAACCAGTTTGGATTTGTTGGTACAGAAGTAGCATTGCTTCTGGAAGAGGGCTCAAATCCCACCACTCACAGTAGTCAGGAGACCTAGTCCCCTTTGATCTGGAATTTCTTTAAGGCTTTCTGAAAGCTGGTGAGACAGAGAGGTTAACTGCTTCAAACAAACCTTCAGTGCAGCTGTAACAGATTTTGATTTTCAAATTCAACATTATGAATTCCTTCAGATACTTTCTCAGCATCCTTTCACGTTTCAATTTTGTCTGTCAAATTAATGTTATCCTTTTCAATCATATTAACTTTTTCAGCTAACTTTTAATTAAATTAACTTTTAATTTAATAAACAGCTGTCAGATAGCTGTTTATTATTAGTCTGAAAAGACTGTATCCTTTCTAAAAGTGCCTCATTCTTCGCTCTGTTATCAGGCCATTTTCTGAAGGATATAATATGAAAAACAAAGCTAAGTCAAAAGTCTAAATAAATGGATGTATCAGAAAAATCACATAAGCCTTGCACAATACAATTCATAGTGTAAGAAAAAGGTTATGAAATTCCTTGGTGGTGATATTGTCTGTCATTATATAACTTTCAAATTTACTGATTTATTTATGTAAATGAACATACCTCATTATGGGTCTGCAGTAAATTGCTGTAGGTGTAATAATCTTTATTGACCAGTAGGTGTCACTGTTGCACATGCACATGATTGGAAACAGCAAGGCACGTTCCAGTACCTGAATTACCTGGAACTTATTAATTAATTAAGAGCACTGCATTCATATACAGAGGATTGAGTTAGCCAGACTATCAAGTAACCCAAAGCATACTGGCAGTAGCAAGCCAAGAACAGGGCCTGGGCACATCTGACGTGGCAGGGATCGTGGTGGGATAAAAGCGTGGCCTGGGTGCCAGCTGGAGAGACTTCAGCTGCGGGCGAAAAGCCTGACTGGGCTGGTGGGCCTGAGAGTGTATGCGGGGGGTAGGGGAAGCATGTGTGGACCTTTTGGCCACCCAATGTAGGTGAATGTTAATAAAGTAGTCCCACACTAGCTGAGAATTGAAGGAGTATCCCCAGCACCAGCTTCTCTTTAGAATATTGGGCTGTTGGTATCACTATAGAGGACCATCACCAAGTGAGTGAGTGATACCGGAACAGAGCAATGGGGACTAGTGATTCATTTCTTGACTTCCATGCTGTGAGATCTCATCATTGTGGCTCAGGGCAGTATCCATTTAAAACACTGACTTACTCATTTCTAGAATTTTATAGTTAATGGTTTAAGACCACTGTTGAATGCCAGTAACAGAAATGACCAACTCTAAAATGGCAAATAATGGGGTAGATGACATACACTATGTACTATGTATATAACAGGTAATGGGGTACTGTGTTGTAATATGATATATACCATGTCTATAGCAAATAATGAGTACTGTGCTGTAACATGACACACACTAAGTCTTTAGCAGATAAGGCATACTGTGATAAAGCATTTCTGGAGTTTCTGTGACAACCAGAGCTAGCAGTGTAATGATCTACAGGAGGTGAGGAGGCAGTTTGGATCAACAGGATTAAGTATTAACATTTAAGGACAGCATAGTTTGTCGAAAACTCTGGTGATAACTAACTAAATCATATGTGCGCAATAATTCTTAGGATGTGCATGATGTGAAGGATGTACTACACAGACACTCTTTGTAAATTACAAGTGACATCTTCCATAAAGATGGGCTCTATAGTTTGGCTTACTATGTCACCCTTGAAAAATGTATGTTATATAGATTGACAAGCTTTCCATAATGGTCTGGGAGACGGCTCTGTGTGGTCTAGGCCACACACATAACAGAAAGTCAATATTAACCATTTCTAAATTTAACCTTCTGATGGATAACAGGTTATGATTCCCTTCTTTTGATGGAAATACCCATTGTGTTTAATATTCCTGGTTCCCTTAGTGTTTATAACCAGAGGGACCCCAAATACCTCCTAAATAATAATAGGACAACACTATGTCTATCATACTGTACTGCTTAGACACCATGTTTGATACCTCTGTTTTCCTTGGTAACTATCAACAATGGATGTCTACTGTTTATTAGACAGTGAAATGCATTAACTTTTGAGCTGTGGAAATCAAGTATCAAAACTTTGCTAACTTAACATTCTTCTTGAAAATTCAATAAATGTGGATTTCAAATAGAAAATAATGGAGCCGGGCGGTGGTGGCACACGCCTTTAATCCCAGCACTTGGGAGGCAGAGGCAGGCGGATTTCTGTGAGTTCGAGACCAGCCTGGTCTACAAGAGCTAGTTCCAGGACAGGCTCCAAAACCACAGAGAAACCCTGTCTCGAAAAACCAAAAAAAAAAAAAAAAAAAAAGAAAATAATGGGAGTGTTCATTATAAAAATAAGAAGGAGAAACTTTAGCTGACTCTTGCATCTCTATTTTAATAATAATCTCCTTTCCCTCAAATTTAGTTTCTAACAGTTCTATGTATTACCATTTTATGAATGACTTCCCAATTTTAATTATTACAAACAAGTATGGTACTATTTTGAAGACAGCTTTCCTTGTTGATTTTTGTTCTGCTGTGTTCTGTTTCTGAAATTATGTTTTCTATACTGCAGGAAACAACACTCTAATTCCCTCTCCAGTTAAAGATGACCTTGAACTCCTAATACCCCTTATTCTACTTCTCAAGTATTTGAATTACCACTGTGCCCCATTTTGCATGACTAGGGAATCCTAATTTCTATAGCTACAAATTCATTTCTATTTTTGTCAGTTTTTTGTTGTTTCTAAACATTTATTGATTTAAATAATGTCATACTTTGAGTTATATGCTAAAATTTTAAACCAGATATTCTAAATTATTGTCTTTTATTTTCACATCATGGTCCAGAATTACTTGTGTGTCCATTTATACATTTTTAAATTACCTCTCTAAAAAATTATCTTTGTTTCCTGAATTGTATGACTCAGAATGCAGACACACACTTGTGGTTTCTGAACTATAGACCGGTTTCAGAATGTTGACACTCATTAAGTAAGTTGATTCATTTTTAAATGTTAAGGAAAAGCAAGTGAGGCAGAAAGAATAGAAGTTCTCCTAGGAGGTAGGAGACAGGGAGGCAGTTCTCATTAACCCTAAGGTTCATCTATATCTGCAGATTAAAACTTTACATACATACACACACACACACACACACACATACACACAAACACACCCTACACAAATAGAGAGTTGCAAAGTTGTGTCTATCACACATATACAGACTTTTTCCATCAGTATTCTCTAGACAAATACATATAACAGCCATTTGCTGTTTGATTATCTTAGACTTCTTAGGTAATATGGAGATTACCTAAAGCACACAAGGATACACACACAGCTCATGTGCAAATACCACATTTTATTGAGGAGACTTGAACTTATATGTAGAGGTTCTGTAAGCCATCTTCTGTGGACAGTGATCAATGCTGTGTGGTCAGAGGTGGCACGAGACTGTCATGGAAAGAAATATACAGACATTGGAATTGAGGAACAGTACCGTGGACTGTCATTTCTGCTGTGTAGGGCCTTCTTTGTTGCTGGGAAAGGAAGCAAAGGGATATACCAGATAAAGCTTCCAGGTCCCATAGACACCCTGAGTATGAGAACAGTATATTTATATAAGCCTAGAATTTCTCCTGAACAGACAGAGGGATGAAGCCTAACATCATGCATTTCTCATTTTATAGATTTGTGCTATTTAACTTTTCTCAATCTTTCTGCTCTTGAAATTATAATTAGAAAAAGGAAAGCTTCATATAGTCACTATTTCAATGTTTTTTAACTAATGTCTAGTATTCAGAATAGTCATATTCCAAATTATCACAATATAATTCAATCCAATACAATATTGGGATAATTTGTTTAAGCTTCATAAAACATAAATTTCCCCATATATAAAATGCCTATACAATATCTACTTTATAAACTTTTAGAATTTATGAAACAATTCTTATAAATTCCAAAGCATATTGTCTGCTATAAGGCATTTTTCAATAAACAGTAGTTTTCCTTCTTTCTTCTACCCAATGTGCTTTGTCACTTATTTATTATTTATTTATTTAATTTATGTATGTATGTATGTATGTATTTATTTATTTTAACTAAAAGTAAAAGACTATTTGGGTGACTTTAAAACTCATTATTTCTTAACCCTAAGTATAAGGTACTACATAGATACCCTGTTCTGTAAGATGGGCTCCATATCCTGTTTGAGCTGTTCAGTATGAAATTAGATCGAGAAGAGGCCATGCGAATATTACTTATGTGGAAGTACACTATAGAACTTATCTTTTTAATCCAGAGAATGCTGTCATCTCCATTGTTCTCTCTCTCCTTTGAACAGGGAGAGAGAGAGAGAGAGAGAGAGAGAGAGAGAGAGAGAGAGAGAGAGAAAGAGAGAGAGAGAGAGAATTTGTGTTAGTGAATGTGAGTGTGTGTGTATGTGTGTTTGACTGTGTGTGTGTATCAGAATGTGTTTCTGTGTGTGACTGCAGGTATGTACATATTAGTAATTGTGTGGATTTATGCATTTGTATGATTCTTTGAGTATGACTGCAGCTGTGTGCATGTATTTTTATGTAGGATTGAAGGTGTGTAAGTAAGTGACTCTAGGTGTGTGCATGCCACCCTAGGCTTAGAGCTCAGAGAACAGCTTTCAGGAGGTGATTCTCATTCCACCAAAGATATTTGTTATTGAATTCAATTGTCAAGTTTGTGCAGCAAGTGCGTTTACTTGATGAGTCATCTCATCATCCCAAAGCAATCGTTTAAAACTGTAATATAATATGAGAGACTTAACTGTAGAAGATATTCAAGTACCAAAAGGAGAAATAAAGCCTCTTTCCTGGAGGAAAAGTTGAAGTTGGTGCATGCTTACATCCTGGGGTCCTCAATGTTTTTACATTGACATAGACTCTTGATTCTTCCATTGTAGATATGAGATGTGCACTGTGAAAGTGACAAGTTCTGTGTGATCACTCTATTCTATGTGTCCATGCCCACACACAATTGCAGCTTAGGGGTTCTCCATAGCCATTTAACTTGGGTATAAAACACTTATACAGTTTACACATTCTTCTCTTTCAATGAGAACATATAATGTGATTGTAGCATGAATAATAAAAACCCAGAGACAGCTATTGAGGTTCAAGTTGAAGATCAGAAAAGCAAAGCTGCCAATCTACTAGAGAAGTTTTTTCATCTACCAAGGCTCAGATAAACAAACTAGAGAGTTTTTTTTCTCTAACAAGGCTCAGATTCTGTCTTCAACATGACTGAAGACTATGATGCTCTCCACCAAATTTCAGACTGCAAGGAGCTGTTGTCTCCTTCTGCCTTATATACTTCTCTAAGCCCAGGCATATCACTCTTGTCTCCACATCCCTAGTGCTGAAACTAAAGGCGTATAACTCCTGAGTGCTTGGAGAACCTTTGTGTGACTTCTATTTCTCTTTTTAGAGAGATTAAATCTCACATAGCCCAGAGTGGCTTTGAGTCCTGGAATTTAAGGTGTATGCCACCACTCCCTGACCTCTAATGGCTTAGTACTGCACTATGATCTCCAGGCAAGCTTTATCTATTAAAACACAAATAAAATATTACTACATGTGATCTACTCTGGAATTTTTGTTCTTCTTTCTTTAATAATCAATTTTGAGTTACACTTTCAGTGCCCAGAACAAATAAAGCACTTAATATTAAACTAAAATTTGAGGCATCTCTCGCCACCAAACAGAAATTATTTTGTGTGATGGTGTGTAATTAAAAACTAATATGTGAAAATACCTAGTGCTATTCATCATGATTGAAGTTACAAAATCCTCCTGAAATAGCCATATTATGACTATAATTGTGAAATGTAGAAATGAGGAGATGAATGTGGTTAAAAACAGACAAAAAACATGATTGACACAATAGAAAAACCAATGAGGAATGAGCCTCTCAACACTGTTATGAAGGTTAGTGTGGATGAGACAACATTCACAGTGAAAGCATTTCATCTGTCAGAGCTACAGAGGTTGGGCACACAGGTCTTCGGGATGTTCTAAGTCCTCCAAGGATTTCAAAGCCTAGAACATTAGAGCAGACCTTCAAATGCCAAATTATACATTCTCACATAATGGAGGAGGGTCATTTGTCTATGTGTTACTTTCATTGGTTAATAAAGAAAGTGCCTTGGCCTTTAATAGGACAGAATCTTAGATAGGCAGAGTAGACAGAACAGAATTCTGGGAGAAAGAAGCTGAGTCAGGCAGACGCCATGATTCTCCCACCTGAGACAGACGCAGGTTAAGATCTTTCCTGGTAAGCCACCACCTCGTGGGGCTACACAGATTATTAAAAATGGATTAACCAAGATGTGAAAATTAGGCAATAAGTGGATAAAACTAATGGGCCAGACAGTGTATAAAAAAATACAGTTTCCATGTAATTATTTTGGGCAAAGCTAGCTGGGTGGCAGGAAGCGGCCTGCTGCTCCTATTTCTACAGAGTGGCACCCAACGTGGTAACTAAATCCACTTAAAAACCTGAGAAGCCTTAAAAATAAGGCAAATAGAGTTTAACACAGCTTTTTGCAGCCCATTGGGGCGTGGTCTCTCAGAAAATTTTGGCTGAAGGAGCAGAAGGAGCTCCCACAACACTCACATTAAAAATGAAGATGAAGAAAAGCAAGAACTTCCTTAAAATCACTTTGAGTGGTCAGGATGGAATTGTCCCAGACACAATTATGTGAGAGTGACAGCAGTTTGTGAGATGTGAGTTCCAGAAGACAGGAGGTACAGTGCATACTCACAGCATAGGGATCACACTCATTCGCACAGCCACTGATGATTACAAAGGGGGGGAACACATGTTAGTTTCTCACAGCACACTTTAGACTCAGTTAAGCCTCCTCAGCTGTCACTCATTAATGACAGACATTTCACTCAGCACCAGGCCTGGGGACCTGCTTCTTGCTGTATCTAAATCTAAGATTTCAACAAATGTTCAAACAATTTCCAGAGTTGTCTGTCTTGAGGTATTCTATACATTTCTAGTAAAATGGTAAACTCCAGCATTTATAAATTTCAATATATAATGTACAAGGGTCTCAAGTTTTATTATACATCACCAAAAATTTTGTTAATGATGCATGCTCTTGCTATGTGAACTTATACAGGAGATGTGTGAATAACGATTTCAAATATGAAGTTTGTTCATGGAGCACACTTGAATAAGCAATTCTGCTGCCAATGAAACTGGGGAAATGAATTGGAAGAATCAGTGGAATGAAGAGAAGCATAATGCTCTAAGCTGAAACCTCAAATAATACTGTGAGGACAGTGAACTTGAGTTGTAAGTTCTGAAGCCATCTGAGGCTATTAGGAACCCACAATAGCTCTGCTAAGAATGGCATATTGAGGTAAGGTGTTCACAAAGTGTGAAGTAGCAGGAAGAAACAACCAGAGATGAGTATCATTTGTCCAAGTAAGTGTAAAGAAAACTGACCACTTTCTATGAGTACAGAATATCAGCTGTAAAGCCATATATATAATAGAATCCTTTAATGTGAAAGACAATGGCATAATGAAATGATTTTATTAAATAATATAAAACTGTCAACCAGAAAGCAGTAATTATTGGATAAAAATCTCATACTTTGGGTTAAAAATACAAAGGAATGGTGACATGAGCAGAATGGCTCATCAGGAAGCTACAAGACTTCCTTCTCCACAGAAGTATTGCTTTTTTTCCATTGACATACAGACCAGAATACCTCCGTGAGAAGGCTAGAGTCTAGATGGGAAGTTGAAGCCATGGCCCATTTTAAAATAAAGGAGATAAAATACAGATAATGGGGCAAGCAACTGATGCAGCTCTCTTCTGCTTCATCCTGCAGAAGACCTAGAAGGAAACCTCCCACACTGTTGAGAGCCAGACCTACCCAAGACTTTCTCAGAGGCCTTGATGAAAAGAAAAGAGGAACCTAGATCTCTGTCCTTGCCCAGGGATGAACTTGGCAAGACCAGCTTGGAGCTGGCAATAGGGCCTCAAAGGAGTTCAACTTTCCATTCCTGAGAACTGGGATTTTTCTGCATAAAAAAATGGGAGTTATCAGCACCAAGACCACTGTCTGCTTGTTCTGCAATGCTCTTTAGATTCTCCATGTTCTTGTTAAGCATGACTGCTTGATTAACTTTCTGCTGACTTCATCCCATTGTCTTATAGCTTTCTTCTGACTCTGCCCCAATTTTTCCCTGGAAATAGTGCATAAAATGCTATATTTCTTAATTATCTTGTTTGGTATAAGACACAGCTTCTGCAAGACCTCCCAGTCACATCTGTTAGATCTTCTTTATTTTTGCTCACCCGAGCATTCTTTCTCAGGACCTATCCCTGAAGAATGACCAGACGGTCAAGGTCACCACAGAGGGTCTCATTCATTTCAATGAAACCAAACAACAGGTATGAATAAAATATTTTTGTTTGCTTGGAAAAACCTGAGAATTGTTTTTGTCTTGCCATAATGGGATTACCTACGGACATGTTACCACTTTTGAATCCATATGTAATAAAGAAAAGCTGCAAGTTCGAGGTATAGTTCACAGACAGATAGTAGGGAGAGACAGGTAAAAAGGTTTGAGAAATAAAATAACCTCAAACTGAATAAATTTCTTTCAAGTGAAGAGCCTAGGCAAAGATGAGGGAAGTGACTATAATTTCAGATGCTCAAATCAGTGTCATAAATTAAATTATGCAGGTACAAATAAATAGTAAAAGATGGTCCAACCAAAGAAAGCAAACACGATTTATTAAACTAAAGCATCAAAGAGGAATGATACTTGGATAATAATTTTATTTCTGGTTTTAAATGTACATATAATATATGTGCATGTGTGTGTATGTGTGTGTGCATGTTCACGTGTGTATAGGTACACATCTGTGGTACATATGTGTGCATATGAAGGAAATAGTTTGATATCAGATCTCTTTTTTATCATCCTTTATTTACTGAAGCAGGGTCTCTTAATTAATCCAGAGCTCACTGATTCCATTAGTCTAATTAGCTTGCTTCAGGGGTCTTGTGTAGGAGGTCCTTCTGTATTTGTGTTGCTTTCATTGATTAAATAAAGAAATTGCCTTATCCTTTTGATAGGGCAAAACTTAGATAGGTGGGTAAGGCAGAACTGAATTCGGGGAGGAAGAAGACAGTGTGGCAGATGCCATGAAACTTCTATCTGAGACTGACGCTGGTTAGGATCTTTCCTGGTAAGCCATGACTTCATGGTAAACACAGATTGGTAGAAATGGGTTAGATCAGGATGTCAGAGTTGGCCAAGAAGAGGCTAGATATAATGGGCCAGGCAGTAATTTAATTAATAGAATTTCTATGTGACTATTTCAGGTGTAAGCTAGCTGGGCAGTGGAAAGTGACCCACTCCTATTTCAGGGGTTCCCTGTCGGCTTCCCAAACACTGGGATTGTAGATGGATTACCATATCTCCAGGCATTTACACAGGTGCTAGGGACCTGAGTCTGATCTTACTGCTTACACAGCAGGTGATTGACTTATAGAGACTTCTCTCCAGTTCCTGGACAAAGAACTTTTAAAACTTGTCATAAAGATGTTCATGGATACAACAGAGAAACAATGGCAGGAAATCAATGATGGATAAATTATACCAATGATGATGGAGAAACTGTAATTTCCAGTTAGATTTGAGGCCTTCTACTCCACAGAAGAAAATCCATGCCTAGTGTTATAAACATGTTAAAAATCCAACAGAAATTCTGAAATGAAAAATAAGTATCCTAACTGTACTGAAAAATATGTTAGTTATAAACAAGGATTGGGGTGAGGGATTGGAAGAGAGAAGGGGTAGAGAAGGGGTTAATCAAAACTAAGAATGTATAAGAGAGACTTATAGAATGAAAATAATTTGTAAGCTAATTTAAACTTGATATATTTTATAAGTAGTTTGAGCTGAGGTATCCTGCATGGATGGAAAATGCTGCTCTGAGAAGCTATGGGTTATTAAACAAATATTACAGTGCTAGGCATGGGCTGCTCAACAAGCTGTTGGTCAGGGAAAACCCAGAGGTTCCCAAAACAGCACAGGCTATTGCTATTGTTCTTAAATGATTGTCCATCACTATCATATGACACAAGTATTGCTGAAGATATCACACATTTTCAGAACATAAAAAGTCAATCTGGGGATGGAGATAGAGACAGAGACCCACACTGGAGCATCGGACTAAGCTCCCAAAGTCCCAATGAGGAGCGGAAGGAGGGAGAACATGAGCATGAAAGTCAGGACCACGAGAGGTGTGCACATCCACCGAGACAGTGGGGCTGATCTATTGGGAGCTAACCAAGGCCAGCTGGACTGTGACTGAAAAAGCATGGGATAAAACCGGACTCTCTGAACATGGCGGACAATGAGGGCTGATGAGAAGCCAAGGACAATGGCATGGGGTTTTGTTCCTACTTCATGTTCTGGCTTTGTGAGAGCCTAGCCAGTTTGGATGTTCACCTTCCTAGACCTGGATGGAGGGGAGAAGACCCTGGACTTTCCACAGGGCAGGGAACCCTGACTGCTCTTCGGACTGGAGAGGGAGGGGGAGAGGAGTGGGGGGAGGGGGAGAGGGGCGGGAAAAGGGGGAGGGAAATGGGAGGCTGGGAGGAAGCAGGGATCTTTTTTTTTTTCAATAAAAAAAAGTCAATCTGGGATTAACCAGGAAACCTAAAAGCTACTGGTAAGCTTTCATAATTCTGGAAGGAACCATACAGGATGCTGAGGGAGAAGCCATCAATAGTTCTGATCTAAAATTATCCCTATAAGTTGACCATGGGTGCAATATTGGTATGAAGATTTTGGGTTAAACGACTAGTTTTTAATTGGATTTGAGGCCTTCTATTCCACTTAAGAAAATTCATGCCTCGTGTTAAAAATACGTTAAAACTTATGGCTATGGAGGTCACAGGACCTAAGCAGGAACCCACTGCTGCTGTTTTGTGATATGGTCATGTTATCATACTATCTCCTAAACACATATTTATCCACATAGAGTAGTGCAGCTCTCAACCTTGGTCAAAAAGGCTTCTTTTTTGCAGTGGGCAATGGACAAAGCAGAATGAGTATAGCTGCTCAAAGAGCTGAAAACCCTAAACTCACAGCATCTGTGTTTATCTGCACAATATCAATCCAGTCAAAATTCCAGCATGGTCAAGGTATGGTGGCACATGCCTTTAAACCCAGCACCTGGAAGGCAAAGACAGGAGGTTGTCTATGAGTTCATGTCCAGCTTGGACCACACAATGAGTTCCAGTATAGCCAATAAACAGAAAGATTCTTTTTCTAAGTAACAACAAAAATTTTAGTATAAATGGGGGCAGGAGTCAAAAGGCACCACCCATTGTTGAGCAGTTATTAGCAGTTAATGGCCACTAGGAAAGGGAGAGTCAGATTTATTTGGTGTATAGCCACTGGTTGGTTGCTCATGCTCCAGTATATGTCCACACATCTATGTGTGTATGTTAAGATTTCTTTGATTGTTAATTAAAATTAAAACTCAGGAATAAATATTAGGGAATAAACCTGAGAGATCTACAGAGTGACCAAAACACGATCCTGTCCCTCTCCACTTCCTGGATCAAAAAGCAATGCAACCCCTTGGCTACCCTCTCCCTCTCCTTGAGTGCCTTCTATATCCCTCTGAGTGGGACAGAAAATTCTTTGGTGCATCCCAAACAGAATGTGGAATCTGCTCAATGAACCAAGGTCAGACTCTATTGGTTGTCACAGAGCAATCAACACAAACATCTGTACCCCAATATTTTCACTGAAACTTTAACATAGAAAAACTATGTACCATAAAAACAATTACCAGGTATTGTCTAAATAGAAATATGTAGACAGAGGTTGTTTGTTCATTCCCAGCCACCCAGAACCTAAATAATAACATAGAAACTATATTAATTAAAGCACTGCTTGGCCTATTAGCTTAGGCTTCTTATTAACTAACTCTTATATCTTAAATTACTTCATTCCTATTACTTTGTATTTTACCATGAGGCTCGTGGTTTGCTGGTAACATTCTGGCTGGTGGCGTGAGTCTTTCTATATGGCATCTCCCTGACTCCAGCATCCTTCTCCTCTATTTGTTTGGAATTTCCACCTTTCTGTATTCTGCAATGCCATTGGCCAAAGTAGCTTTATTCATTAACCAATGGTAATAAAACACATTCACTGCAAAAAGAGGGGAATCCCACATCATGTGATGTAGAGGATTGTGATAAAGTAGTCCCATAGTAGCTCAGAATGGAGTATAATAAAGGGTTCTTTATTTAGGGGTAGACTCACAGATCAACAGTCCACTGCACAGGAACCAAATCTAGCAGACAAGAGAGAGAGAGAAAGAGAGCACACACTTCTATATCTGTTTTATATAGTACCCAAGATCATGCCCAAAGTGATCCAACATCCCAAAAAATCATTGACTGAAGGAGTTCCCGAAGCACCTCTCCCTTTTGTTTAAATAGGAGAGTTCCAAACACAATACAAAGCTATATACAATAAGAACAGATATCAGTACAAAAGTTAGAATTACAACTAGCATAAACAATATTAAGCAAGAAAGAAGTACTAAATGTTTCAATAGTCCCATACTAGCCCAGAATGGAGTAAAATAAAGGGTTCTTTATTTAGGGGTAGACTCATAGATCAACAGTCTTCTGCATGAGCATTAAGCAGGAACTGAATCCAGCAGAAGAGAGAGAGAGAGAGAGAGAGAGAGAGAGAGAGAGAGAGAGAGAGA
>JABTXL010005970.1:220358-248280 GCA_025134845.1 Neodon shergylaensis
AGAGAGAGAGAGAGAGAGAGAGAGAGAGAGAGAGAGAGAGAGAGAGAGAACACTTCTATATTTGTTTTTATAGGACCCAAGCCCATGCCAAAAATGGTTCATCATCTTAAAAGTCATTGGCTTAAGGAGTTTCCCCAGCAGAAATAAAACAAATTAACAAATGAAAGTTTATACTATAAGAAAATTTATCAAATAAGAATTACATTAACAGTCCATTTGTATTTGAAAAATTCAGAGATAATACTCCATCATCTATCCTCTCTTGGTGAGTCCAAAGTTTTGTATCTAATTTACTTTCTATCATGCCTATGGGAAGCTGTAACTATAACTGTCTTCAACCCCATCAAAGACTCAAGAAGGATATATTACCAGAGTAAACAGGAAGTGAAGAGAAAGCAACTTCCAAACTTATGAGGAATTACAGAAACAGCTGATTGCCTGGACAGTCACCAAGTTTTTTTGTCACATTGATGCATCTGTCTCCAGGCTACAAGACTAGAATTTATGAAGCAGAAATTTAAAGAACTGTACCATCTTGATTTGGAAAGTTCAGTGGTTGCCTTCTTTTGTGTTCTACTTGTCGAATTTGGACAGTGTATTTTCAGCATTGGAGACAAGGGAAGTTTCTTCTCAGTGGCTAACTTTGCCACAAATGAAAGCAGACTCCATGTGGAAGTTTTTCAGTCCCTTTTTGTAGCATGGATTCTCTTTGGTTTTAATAATAAAAGCTTGGGAGTCAGTTATCAGAGTGTGAAAGCTGAAGAATCAGAGAAGCAGAGTAGCCAACCACTAGAGTTCTTATTTCTACCAATGATCAGACCAAAAGGGGGGATCCTGTCCTCCAGTTATCTCCTCAGACTGATTGCCTCAGACTGACTACCTGAGCTCCTATTTCCTGTCACCTTATCCTTTCTCCACCCAGTGATATCACTCCTGTCTCCATCTCCCTACTGCTGGTATGAAAGGCATGTGATCGCAAGTGCTAGGACCACCTTTGTGTGAGCTCTGTTTCTCTTTTAGACTGAATAAATTTTATGCAGCCCAAGTGACCATAAACTAACAGAGATCTATCTTCCTCTGTCATTCAATTGCTATGATTAAAAGTGTATTCCATCACTGCCTATGGCTAATTAGTGTGGCTAGTTCTGCACTCTGATTTTCAAGCAAGCTTTATTTGTTAGGTGATAATCAAAATATCACCATAACCATCATTTTGGAAATAAATTGGTGTTGCCAAGGACAGATGGGTCTCACTGTCATGAAAAATCCTATGTTATTAAAACATTAATATGCTATATTCTGTAGATCCCTGAAGTGTTTGAAGACCATCTATCTATTTAAAATGTCTCCGATTTACCTTGAAAATACATGACTAAAAGTTTGATTTTTATAGATGACTAACTACTAACCTATATTTCTTTATAATCTTAAATAACTTTCAAGAACTAAACCTTTAAATTACATTTTAAATAAGCTACATAGGTAGAATATCTTAAACAAGAAATAAAATCATATAATACAGTATAACAAAAATAACCTTAAATTTGTACTACTAATATTTGAGATTAATAGTTGATATTTAGTTTATAGTGTATCCCATAATCTGACCTTTAATTATATCATTCTTATGCCCTTTTTTCTTTTCTGAAATAGATCCTTGATTCTGATTTTGCTTTCTTAGTTTCCTCCCTGACCATGACTAATAACAACTTTTAACCATCCCCCTTAAATGATGATAAATATCTATAATCCACCTACTGACAAAAACACTCAATTCATCCAACTTCTTGAGAATGTGGATGTCGTGCTATTATATTTACTTCCTGCTTTCAGGGGGCAACTGCATCTTTAGGGGACACGGAGAAAATTAAGATAATGGTCAAGCACTGGGGAGAAAGATGTTATCCAGTATCGGTGAGATGGGATAATGTAAAGCTTATCTGAATTATTAGTTGGAGTAGTTATGAGGCTGGACCATCTTACTTGACTGTCTTGAAATTGTACTGAGCAGTATTTTGCCCAAAGTTCATCTTTGGATACTGTTTGTCAGCTTAGTGACATTACCACAATCCAAGTGGAGTTGTCATTGTGGGGCCACATTATCTTTTTGGAGACTCCAGTGGTTTCTGTTAGGAATGTTTGTAGTTCACTGAAGGAAACTTAAAAATTCTAAATGTCATAAGCAGCAATCAGAGACGATAAAGTACTATAATCTATTAAACACTATTGTTTCTAGGGACAACTTGCCTATAATCCTTTTTTAAAAAAAATGACCATGTTTGCCACCATAAAATCTGATATTTTGAACAGATTAAAACATCTGATATTTTGATTTTTCTTAAAATTTCTAGAAATTCTTTCTCCAATCAAAGCAGCATTAGAAGCATGAGATCTAATATCATCTGTATTTCAGATCCATTCATCTATGATTCCTGATCCTACCTTTAAAGGCATGATCACTGTTTTGCATTCTCAAAAACCAAAGACTCAGTTATCATTTTTCCAACTTCTGATTTGGATATCATTCTATTGACAGCTGAAGTCAATATTTGTTTTAAAACAAAGTCAGTGAAGGTTTCTTTTGGGTCTTATAAAACTTTAATAAACGACTCAGTCTTCTTTACTGATTTTCAACCAGGCCCTGAGCGTTCAAAGCTGCTATAAGACACTGAACCAAGGTGGGGCCATTAAATCTAAACTGTGTTTGTAAATCAGCATATTCACCCTTATCAAGAGGCTGGTCTTTGAAATTGCAATACCTCTAACCATATTTCATTGTTCTACTTACTCTATTCATCATATTGTCCATTGTAACCGAGGATCGGATTCCACTACTGCTGTAAATATATCTTCTCAGTCTTGTGGAATAATTCTGTTCCTAGTTGCCCATGAATTTAACATCTGCTTCACAAAGGGTGAATATTTAACTTACCTTAAGAAACAAATGCTTCCTTAAATCTCTCCAAATCTAACATTTCTAAAAGATCCCAGGTAGCTTCTGCATAACCTTGGGGGTACCTCTTATCTGGTGGTCATTCTTGTATGGTAACTGGATAAATTAAAGTTGGGTTTCTAATAGCCTTGGGCCATTATTCTGCAGTTTCATAATTTAATAGTGTTATAAGTTCTGGTCTAAATTCCTGTCTGTGTCTAATTACTTTTTTATTTTTATTAGTAGGCATTTCTAAGGCTTTTATCAGTACTAAATCTTTCTAAAGTTTGTATCTTATCAATAATAAGTTATTCTAAGGCTTGTATCTATCAGTCAAATTTTTGTTATTTTCATTAGTAAGTTTTTCTAAGATTTGTATCTTATCAGTCAAATGATCATATTAGGCACAGTTATCAAATCACGTTTTAAGGATAAAATATGAATTATCAAACTGATAACTATGACTGACATTATATCCATTCTAGCTAAGTTGTTTATCTCATTTATTTTTTCTATTTTAAGTCATCCATAGTAGTAGTAAAGAGATTCATAACTCCCTGAATTGTGACTTCCTATTTTTAACATGTTAAAGATTTTCTCCTTCTCCCCACTTTTAAAAATGCAATTCCACATCTGATAATGCTGACAATGTAGGCAGAGATGTGCAGGGTGTGGCTTGGGAGGGTAGCCATCTGTAGGGCTGTGTTGGGGAGGCAGTGGTTTGCCCAGGCAGCTAGACTAGTGTGGAAGGCACTTGGGTTGCAGACAGCTGCTCTGTGCTATGCTGAGGTTATCTGCAACTGTTAGCATGTAAGGTGTGTGGTGGGGTGTCCCAAGCCATGCTAATTTTTGGTATGTGGTGCAGTGCAATGTGGCTGCTCACCCACTGTGCAAGGAGGGAGTGAGCTGTTTGAAAAGCTAACACAAGGAAAAGAGTAGGGAAATCTGTGAGGCTGGCATGCAGCATGGGGTAGGACCTCACCTTCTTCCATTTGTGGCACAGGGCAAGATCCAGATGCTAATGGGAGAAAAAACTACACTGGTGGGATGCAGCATGGGCTTGAAGAGCATGCTGCTAGCTGTGCATCCGACTGAAAGCCAGGCCAACAGAGTTAGCTGGTGCAGGGCAATCACACCTGTGACAGTTTTGCTGCCTGGGGCAGGATTTAAAGCCCCAAGTTAAATGCCTCCTCTTCCTCTGTGGTGCATCTCTCTGTCTCCCTCTGAATCAGCCTGGAAACTCTTTGTTCCATCCCAGTCAGCTGAGTGGGGACTCCATATTTCAAAGTGAGGTTGGACTCAATTGGTGGTCTCAGAGTGATCAACACCAACAGATCTCCTCTGACACATATATACTTATGAACTCAATGGGCTATAAATTAAAAACAGAAACAAAGGAGAAGTCATATATTTGGGAATAGAATGTGTTGAGAATGTGTCTCAGAGGTGTTAGAGGGGCATGATACAAGGAGTGGATATGAACAAAATTCATTGTGTTCATATATAATTCTTAAAGAATAAAAACTTCCATTTCTCTCTCACAGTCTGTCTACCTCAGACATACACACAAACTGATTAGAACTGATAACTTAAAATTTCAGAATATAAAATTAAAATACATGAAGTAATTATATTTCTGCACATCATCCATTATGGGCAATTTAAAAGAACATTAAAACACATTTTAATATTTAAATATTTTAAATATTATGAAACAATAAAATGCTTTAGAAATGAAATAAATTATAGATGTAAAGGATTGATGCAGTAAAAATGATAAACATTTCTGAATAAGATTAAGTGGGCACTAAGGAAATCTTGAGTTAATGGAGTGGATGACTTAATATTGTTGATATTATCATGTCTTAGGGATGTTATTGCAGTGAAGAGACACCATGACCACAGCAACTCTTATATAATGTAAATTTAGTTGGGGTGGCTAGCTTATAGTTTCAGAGGTTCAGTCCATCATCATCATGATGGGGAACATGGTGATTTGCAGGCAGATGTGGGGCTGAAGCTCTGAGTATTACATCTTGCAGGCAATGGAAGTAGACTGAAAGTCAGACTGAGGTAAGCTGGAGCAAAAGAGACCTCAAAGTCTATCCCCACAGTGACACACTTCCTCCAACAAGACCACACCTCCTAATAGTGTCATTCCTTTTGAAGGACATTTTCTTTCAAACTACCATATCATATTACAAAGTATTTCTGGATTCAAAGAAATCCCTATCAAAATTTTAATAACGTCTTGTTTAAATAGAAAACTGTTGAAATAAGGGCGGCGGGGCTGCGTTCCCAACACCCCGGCCGCCTGCTCAGCTAGCTTATACCCAAAATAACAACACACAAACTGTATTCATTTAAATACTGCTTGGCCCATTAGCTTTAGTCCTTACTTGCTAATTCTGATATCCCGATCAACCCATCTCTAATAAAGTGTAGCACCGGTCTTACCGGGAAAGATTCAGCATGTCTGACCTGGTGGCTGGCTGCATGTCTGCCCTGGAGAGAGCTGCATGGCGTCTCTGCTCCAGAGCGCAGAGCTGTCGAGTATGAGCTCACTTCCTCTTCCTCCCAGTATGCTATTCTGTTTATTCCTCCCACCTATGTTTTAACCTATGAGGGCCAAGCAGTTCCTTTATTACTTAACCAATGAAATCAACAGATTGATATATGACACTCCCACATCACTTCCCCTTTTTCTGTTTAAACAAAAAGGAAAGGCTTTAACTTTAACATAGCAAAATTACATATAACAAAACAGTTATCAAGTAAAAATTACAATAATCTTTATCATAACTAAGGAAAAGTATAGCTATAACTAACTATTCTTAACTCCATCGAAGACTCCAGAAAGATACAATACTACCTAAGCAAACAAGAAAAAAGCAAGTTTTAAACTCTAGAAATGACATAGACATCTTGCTGCCTGGACAGTCACCCAAAGTTCCTCTGTACCGTTGGGGCATCCATCTTCGGCCTACAGGCCCATAGTTTCCAGCAGACATTTCCACAAAGCAGGAAATTTCAAAGGCAGTCACTATCTGCTTGTCCTGCAGAATGTCTTGCAATAGTCCAGGCAAGAGCAGTTTCTTGCTTAAATGGCTATCAAACTCCATAAGGATCCTCTTCGATGCCCATCCTCCTCTTGAAGTAGATTGGTGCTGCCAGGAGCAGAGTGTCTCATTGTCATGAAAATCCTTAAGTTATTAAAACATTTAAAATGCCATATTCTATAATCTTTGAAAGATATGAAGAATGCCTATCTAAAATATATCTATGTACATCTAGGAAATCTTAACTAACATGACTACAAACTTGACTATTATGATTATCTATTAACAACCTATATACGTTACATTTTTAAATGAACTACACAATCATAATACCTTAGTCAAGATCAGAAATACATATACATATAACAAAATTGACCTTAAATCTCTATCAATAAAGCAAAATCTATACTAATGCAAATTATTCATATCTATATCATATCCCCCTTTAAATGTAAAAGAACGTTTATAAACCATATTTGGGAACATGGGCGCAGTTTTTTCTCTTCAAACTGCTTCCTGCTGAATGGGGGCATCGTTAATTAGGTCTTTCATGGCATAACCGTGTGCTCGTTTCATCTCAGTTGGCAGTTGAGTGAAGCAATTTTCTGAAGATGTTTACAACAACCCTTCAGGAGGGCGTGGTCCATCATACCATATCGGAATAGAAGAAATGAACAGGGTCTCATCCTCTGTGAAAACAAAATAAGAAACTCCTTCCCAAAGCATCATGTCCTTAGATCCAAATTTCAAAGTCAAGGCATTTTCACAATATCTATGTTGAATTAGTTCAGCAGCATTTATAAAGAAATATCTTTTAGCAGATGTTGCTCCTTCCTCAGCATTCAAACAATTCAAAGAGAGCATAATAGCATACAGTATTAAAATTCTCTGTGTATTTTCCATCTTTGTGCACTTTATTTTAACCTCTATTTCATTTATTTTTTTTTTTTACTTTTATTTTGTATTATCTGTATCTTTTGTCCTGGAATAAGTCTGTAGACCAGGCTGTCCTTGAACTCACAGAGATCTGTCTCTGCCTTCTAGGCACTGGGATTAAAGGCATGTGCTACCACACCTTGAAGTCACAGAGGTCAATCTCCCTCTGCCTCCCAAGTGTTGGGATTAAAGGTGTGTACTACCATACCCAACTACTTTCTTTCTTCCTTTTTTTACTTTTAAGAACTTTTAACTTTTAGCTTGCATATATTTTTAACACACTGTAAACCATTTAAAAATTTTCTTTATCTTTGAATCTCTCTTTACTGTATATCTCTCTTTTTCTGACCACATGAGCCTTTAAATTACTGAGCAATATGGGTAGGATTAAAGCTGTGGCTTTGGCAGCTGGATCCAACCCATTCCTTAGCTTTCCAGCCTCATGGCTGAGGTATTGGCTGTAGCCATGTTTACTGCCAGAACTCTATGGCATTTCAAGTCCCTGCCAGCAAACGAGCTTTAGCAGCCTGTGCTTGTAAACCGCACTAACCGCCTGTGTAAAAGAGTCAGAGTTTGCCCTGGCAGGACAGCCCAGAAAGCCGGCATTTTTAAACAACACAATATTTTCCTGCTACAGCTGAAAACAGACAAGCATGCAGTCAGCTTTTCAATACCATTTAAGTGTTTCGTGGCAGGACCTCTTAATGAGCTGCAGGGTTTTGCAGCTAAAGCTGAGTCAGGAAGCCTCTATTAGATGAGACCAAGAAAACATGCTTTTACTCTTTCCCAAGCTTTCTCAGGCTTTTTGTGGATTCAGTTGTCCACACGTTTGGGCGCCATTTGTTGAAATAAGGGCGGCGGGGCTGCGTCCCCAACACCCTGGCCGCCTGCTCGGCTAGCTTATGCCCAAAATAACAACACACAAACTGTATTCATTTAAATACTGCTTGGCCCATTAGCTTTAGTCCTTACTTGCTAATTCTGATATCCCGATCAACCCATCTCTAATAAAGTGTAGCACCGGTCTTACTGGGAAAGATTCAGCATGTCTGACCTGGTGGCTGGCTGCATGTCTGCCCTGGAGAGAGCTGCATGGCGTCTCTGCTCCAGAGCGCAGAGCTGTCGAGTATGAGCTCACTTCCTCTTCCTCCCAGTATGCTACTCTGTTTATTCCTCCCACCTATGTTTTAACCTATGAGGGCCAAGCAGTTCCTTTATTACTTAACCAATGAAATCAACAGATTGATATATGACACTCCCACATCAGAAAACTAGATACTGAAATCTAAATGGAATCTAAGAGAATTCTAGAAATGGAAAACCTAAGTTGAAAGACTCATACTGTGTGATTTGAAAACATATGAGTAATCTGTTGTAATCAAAACAGCATTCTACAAATATAGATATGAAGGGAACAGAGTAAAATTGTACAGAACAGACAACTTGAATGAACTGTCATATATATAGTTAAATTATCAAATTATTTTAATGACTGTTATAACTAGGGCAAATAGTCTGTGCTGGATAGTTTTAAGTCAACTTGAGAGAAATTAAGTCATGTGAAAGGAGGGAATCCTAACTGAGAACGTCCGTCCGTAAGGTCTGGATGTAGGCAAGCCTGCAAGTCATTTTTTTTCATTGGTGATTGATGTGGGAGGGACCAGCCCATTGTGAGTGGTGTCTTCACTGAGTTGGTTGCTTGTCTTAAGTACTATAAGAAATCAGACTAAGATTCCCACATAAAGCAAGCCAATAAGCAGGATGCTTCTATGTCCTCTACAGCCATTCCTGCCTTCAGATTCTTATGATGAGTCTCTGACCTGACTTTCCTCATTGAGGTAGAATTGTAAGCTGTAATAAACCCTTTCCTCCTCAATGTCATCTTATCACAGCAGTAAATACCCTAAATAAGACAGAGATTTGTATCAGAAGCGAGTAATGCTGTGACAGATCTGGATTGAGGGTTTTTAGGAAGACAGTAGTAACATTTGAACTATGGACAGAAAAAGCCATCGAGTATTTGGAGCTACTTGGAATAGTCTATGGGAGATTGGAGGGTAAGAGTGTTGAGAGAAATGTAGATTATGGGAGGTTGGCTTATGTCATTTCAGAGGTAAGTTTGAGAGAACTTTGCTGACTCAATTGAGGCTGTACAATTTTTGAATTAAGAATCTGTGTTGCCGAAGAATCACTTGTGTAAGAGGACAATCCACTAAAGTGAATCCTTTCCTAATATTAGGAGAAGCCAAAGCCCCTAGAAGGGTCACAATTTTCTTTGTTTTTAATGTCTTGTTCCCCAGTGCTGACATGCATGGTAGTAAAAATAGCAACTGTCTATGTATATGGTGGTTGACTTTCCTTTTCCCCATCTGAGATCATGGGTCAGACTGATTAGTTTTGCTACCTGAGTCGAGGTACCCTAGGCCCAAATTGTTTTAGTTAAGTAACTACTACAGATTCCATATACCTGGTTTCTTCTTTTATCTTCTGACAATGATAAGTGAGCTGTTGTCATCAGACAAGACAGTAACAGGATTGTCATCAGACAAGACAGTAACAGGATTGATGGTGGGGACTTTTTAAAATCAGACTTAAGGGTTTTCTAGGAGTAGGGCCAGGTCCTGGCTCAAATAGGCATTAGACAGCCAATGTTTTGATGTTTCTCAGAGGAGGGCCTCAACAGTGTGGGGTCCTGTGAGTATAAGATATTGATCCAGAATTAATTTATCTGTTTGTTTTTTTCTTTCATTAGACTAGCAGTATCTGCCATGGTTATTAGACAAGTGGGTAGTTGGATTTTTTCATCCGGACTGCTGTTTTTTCAATAAATAACATGGAGACTTCTTTTTTTATATAAATTTATTTATTTATTTATTTATTAAAGATTTCTGTCTCTTCCCAGCCACAGCTTTCCATTTCCCTCCCCTCCCCCAAACAAGTCCCCCTCCCTCGAAAGCCCAAAGAGCAATCAGGGTTCCCTGCCCTGTGGGAAGTCCAAGGACCTCCCACCTTCATGGAGACTTCTTATTAGTCTTAAATGCTTGGCCAATAGCTTAGGCTTGTTACTAACTAGCTCTTACAACTTAAATTAGCCCATATTTATTATCTATGTAATATCATGTGGCACAATACCTTTTTTTTTTTCAGGATGGCAAGTTCATTTATCTTGCTTATTCTGCATCTCCTGTGACTCCACCTTTATGCATGCCTATTCTCTTTTGCTGGCTACAGGTCCTACCTAACCTCTTCCTGCCTATCAGCCATTTAGCTCTTTACTAAAGCAATGAGAGCTGAGGGTCTAGAGAAACTCCCTTTTTTGTGTGTGTCAGGTCTCTATTTAAGCCACAGAGACTCCCTGGGGTCATGAGAGCTTCACCCTTTCGAGGAAGTACAAGTTAATGGAAAAACCAAAGTGACACAAAGTTTCTGATCACTTTGTTTCACCTCACAATTGAGCAACTCTGAGCCAGTAAAAAGAATTTCAAAGCAACTTTTATGGTCAACAAATATCCCAGGTAGTGATCAGGGTCAGTTGTTAAAGACTGTAAAATTCCCATAGATCATGACAGCCTATCAGCCAATAACAACTACTCAGTCCCCAGGCGATCATGGAATAGAACATCAGTCTTATGATTTAAAACTGTAATCTTGTGGTTTTTGCCTTTATAAACCCCTCCTACAGAGGGGTCAGGGGGCACCCTTCTCCACTATATGCTGCGTCAGACTGGTGGACAGGGCCCCTGCTCTGGGCTTTGTATGCTTTGTATGCAATAAAGAAACCTTGTACTTGCATTCTGAAGTGGCTCCTTGGTGGTCCTCTGTTTGGGGATCTCGAGACTCAGGCACAACAAGGGCAACACATATTCACAGTGTAAAAAGATTGTTCCACAACGCAAGTAAGCCATTCTGAGGCTTGAGGGACAGGTATGTCATTCGGCGTTTCCATAACTCCAAGGTTTGGGTTAAAACTCCCTTTTTAACACCTTTTGTTTCCTGGACAAACACAGGAAAAGGTTTGACACATGTGCTAGGGCTGGAGTCAAAATCAGAGATGTTTTTAAAGCCTCAAACACCCTTTGATTAGTCTCAATCCAAATTAGGGACTCATTAGGGACTCAGTATCCCCCTTTGTGCTGGTTTATAGAGGTCTTGCTCTGTCTACAAACTCTGTTATCCAGGAACAGCAATACGTAGCTATACCTAGGAACTTTTGAGCTTATCTCTTAGTCTTTGGAGTTGGGATCTAAGGAGGGCAGCAATTCTACTCTGAGACAAGCTCTTTTTTTGCATCCCCTCAGCTGGTATAGCTAAGATAGGTAGTCTCTGATGTATAAAGTCAGGCTTACTTTGCTGTAATTCTTGCAGAAGATCCTTAGTGGCCCTTTTATAAATTATTTTAGGCAGAACCTAGGAGGTACATATTGCAAGAATATGGTCCTAGAAAACCTTTTCCAGAAGGGTAGGAGGACAATATTTAGTGTTTCATCAAACAGGATTAGAGAATTTTTTTTTTTTTTTGGTTTTTCTGGTTTTTCGAGACAGGGTTTCTCTGTGGTTTTGGAGCCTGTCCTGGAACTAGCTCTTGTAGACCAGGCTGGTCTCGAACTCACAGAGATCCGCCTGCCTCTGCCTCCCGAGTGCTGGGATTAAAGGCGTGCGCCACCATCGCCCGGATTAGAGAATTCTTAAACTTTGGTGGTGACCTGGTCTATGTTGCCTGCTAAAACCTGCCTCTAGGTCTGTCTATTTAAAAACAATAATGGTTGACCCGCCTCTACCAGTGGGAAGCTGAAGAATGCATCTTTCAGGTCTAAATCAGTGTACACCTGTTTCTCTGGAGGGATTATTCTCATGAGAATCAGAGGTCCTAGGTTTCTTCATTGGCAGAAGAGGTATATTCCAGGACAACTGGCAGGGCACCAGGATGCCTGTCTCTCTAAACAATGTGAACTGCAAATTCCTTTATGTTTTCAGGGTTGTTGGGTATTGGTTACTTAAACAATTATAGGGAGTTGGTGTAGTGCCAGTACTGGAGGTTGGTTTCGTCTCGTACTCCTGGGAATCATTATTGTCCATTGTATGTTTTGATTGGGGATGAATTGTCAGCCAGGAGACAATCTTCTGATAGAGGGAAGGACATCAAAATTTTGCAAAGTATCTGTCTTTGTTTCATCATAGGAAAATTTACAGCAGCTTTCAGTTTATGCAAAAGGTCTCATCCCCATCAGTTTTCTGTTACTAAATACCTTTTTAGCTACTTTCAATGACTGAGACATATTTATACCTTTAATTATTTTAACTGTTAGCATTTGTGCTAACACCTGTGAGTTACTGTTGGGCAATAGGTCTCCCAGAATTGCAGTTTTGAATGGTTGTAAGCTACCTTGTGATTGCTGGGTATTCAACTTGGTTCCTAAATGCTTAGCCATTTTCCAGCCACATGACCCTATTTCTTTGCCAGGCAAGGACCTCCCATGAAAAGTCAACTTGGAGTAACTCTTGCTCCTGAGTCCTAGGAAATCATTCATAATTGAACCATTGAGGATGGTGCAGACTGTTGTTGGACTTACTGTTTTATTTTTAATTGATATTGATAATTTTTGTAGGGTTGAAAAAATTCCCTTACTTCCTAATTTTTGCATAATTTTGTTGTGTTTATTTAGATATTTCTATTTTTATCTTTCCTTATTGTGTAATTACACTGGTATAGTTTTTAATGTTTGCTTCACTCCTTTTATCTAGAACCATTTTACAGAGCAAAATTTACCAGACGATTGCTTCTCACTGTGATCCTCACTCCTTTTGTTTCTTGCTCTTTCATGATTCACCCTTAATTCAGTAAGTGAAAGACTCTCTGGCTGAAGTTCTGTTTCCATCCTCTCTAGTCTTCTTTTAAACAAAGACATCTTTTATGGATCAGGGCCTTCTTTGAAAGGAGTTTTTATTACAAGAGTGGAGTTTTGTGGGAAATTTATTTATTTTGACATTCTAATATTCATATTTTGCAGGTAAAATCTCCAAGGACAGTCTCAGAATTGTCTCCCCTGTGTCTCCTGCTGGGCTTCACTGCTGCTATGTAGTAATCAAGGTCTTTGCTGTAGCTGGAATTGCACTTTCTGTTGCTTTGTCTGGTAAGTGGTTTATTCTCCAAATTCTCTGGATTTGTTGGTAGATCTGAGACACTTGGGAAGAAGGGACTTGGGGTATGAAACTTTCTCTGTTCTCTTGAGAACAGGTAGCTAGGGGACAAAGATAAAGCCAAAGAGCAATCTGGGAAATTTTACAAGTCAACACAGTAAACTATGATCATGCCTTAGGGCTGACAGTAACAGGGGTGGTAAGGGCAGGGTGGTTACATTCTGGATAGTATGGAAATTGAGTCAATACTATTTCATTCAGATGAGGAATGGAGTCTCAGAAAGAGCAAAGTAGTATTAGATCTGAGGACTTCCTCTTCACTGTAATTGCCACACCCTGACACCAGAAAAATGTTGAGTGTAGGAATACCATTAATGGAGTTATTTCCTTACTCACCTTGATCAAAATAGCCATTTCATTTAAAAAATCCAAGATAAACTCTATTTGAATTATCATTTTCAAGTTGGGGGCTTATCCTCTGGATTTAAGAGCTTTTATTTTATGTATACATAATATATATGTTTAGACAAGCTCTCACTATATAGACAAGAATGGCCTTGAACTCTAGAGATGAGTCTGCTTCTGTCTTTGGAGTGCCAAGATTAGAGGCATGCACCGACCCCCATGCACAGCCTGTTTACCTGTTAAAAGTCCATATCTTGTGTCTGTAGAGAGAAGTACACCCTAGGAAAAAAATTATTTAACCCAGATAATGTGTCTATTTCTAGTATTTCCTTTTGCTTGTTTGTTGCTCCTTATACTTCCAGAGTATTCTGTGAAACATTTCAGAACACCAAGTATCCACAGCCCTGGTTTTATGTTATATCACATTCACACACACACTAAGTGTGTGTGTGTGTGTGTGTGTGTGTGTGTGTGTATAAAGTAGGCAGAGAAGAATGTCACTCAATGAAGGTGAGATTAAGAGTTTTTCTTAGCTGAAGGTAGCGAGCCAAATCAGGCCAGAAAGTACCTTCTCCTACGAATTAAGGCAGGGTAAGGTTAATAAAGATTAAACCACAATAATGTCATTCAGGTGGCAGGGCAGAAACGGAAGTTTCAGTTGATGGAAACAATTTCTTGACACTGTGAACAATGAACTTCCTGTGGCCATAGGTTCAACTGTGAGTGCAAGTGGTTTGCTGGCCAGGGCAACAAGTGAGTGAAGCTTAAATAGAGTTTGCTAAAATGAGGACCAAAAAGGAGTTGCTCTACAGTTCAATAAATCGTATGATTGTCAGTACACATGGGTGTTGCCACATTAAAATCCATCCATCAGACACTGTTCTTACTTGTATGTGTATACATATGTATAGTCACACACATGTGAATAATAATCTTGAATGTTGATACTTACTAGTATACAAATGTGTTTTACTTATATATGATTTAATTAATTGTTTTTGAGACAAGGCTTAATCATGTAGTTCTGGTGGCCTGGGACTTACTTTGTAGACCATCCTGGCCTTGAACTCACAGAGATCCACTTGCCTCTGCTTTTCCATGTGCCCCCATGCCATGCTTTCTCTTTTGGTATTTATTTATACTGTTTTATAAAACTCTATGACTGGTGTCTTTTTTTAAACTTTATTATTTTTATCACAAGGTACCATAGACTATTGTGGAGGCCGAAGAATATCTTTTTTTCCTTTGGTTTTTAGAGACAGGATTTCTCTGTGTGTCTCTGACTGTCCTGGAACTCACTCTGTAAACCAGGCTGACCTTGAACTCACAAAGATTCACTTACCTCTGCCTCCTTGTGTGCTGGGAGTGAAGGCATGCACCACACAATGTGGCGTTGTAGAATATCTTTATATCTATTAAAAGTTATTTATCTTTTCCTTTGGAAAGTTTTATGCCACTTAGTATGCATGCTTATAACAGAATTTTATTGTTAAAAATCATATATTGACAAACTACTCAGTGTTTTTAGTGCCAGTGATTCAACTGACAGAACACTTGCCTTGCATGTATAAGGCCCTGCGGCCCTATGTTCAATATTCAGCACTACAGAAATAATAACAAAATACACTGTTTTATAAATTAAATTACAATTATAATTTAAAGTAGTATTTTATACTTTGAGTTATTTAATGTACTTCAAGTTTTGATAACTATGAAAAGAACATTTGTGTGTTATTAAGTGATATAATTAAGATTTAATAACTATGTTGGGTTCAATTATTTACCATAATGCTATAAGACAGGCATTTAGAAATTCTCAGTAAAAGTCTTCATATGATACATTTAATACTGATTTTATCTTTAAACACTAATAAGTGAGAACTGTACTTTGCAGACTTGGTGGTACATGCCTTTAATCTTAATACTAGGGAGGTAGAGACATATGGATCTTTGTGAGCTCAAGGTTGGTCTGGTCTATAGAGTACAGGATAGCCCGGTCTACATAGAGAGACCCTGCTTCAATCAAGCAATAATAAGAGAAAGTTTAATTATTTTTAGTATATCAATAAATATTGCACAAACACCTGACAACTTCTATTACATTGCATTTATACTTTAGGTGACCATTGCATGCCTTGGGATTTATCTCACAGGACCCAATTTCTACCTGTCAAGGCCATGTAAATAAACTTTCTTGTTTGGAAGAAAAAATATGTCAGGAAAAATTTTGCCAATAAGTCTTATTTATGTACCTGAAGTACTCATCACTGAATAAAGATGATGAGTTAAGAAAAGATACGACATGGAAATCCTACTTTGTTATATTTCATTGTGCCATCTGCTTCAGTGGAAAAGAAAGAAGTCATCTGTGACACCTGTCCAAGAAACTGAATTTTATTTGAAAGAAATACTACTATTTCTATGGAGACATGAGAAACTGGACATCCAGGCAGATCTCCTGGGCTTCAATGTCAGACTCACTCATCATGAAAGCCCAGAGAAAATGGTAGGAAATTTCTAGGGATTGTTTCTTGTTTGTCTGTTGAATACACTTATTATTCTATATTGGAGAGCTTAAAGTTAAAGCATGAAGAAAGGATTCCATTCCAGACAGAATGAAAGACAAGAGGTACATGGGTGCCATTTATTAGGTTTATCCTGTGGCTGGAGCCCTAAGAAATTTCCAAAACTTTATTTCATGTAATATTTATAGTCAGCCACAAATGTCAGACATAGTGTTTTCATTTTACTAAAGCATATGACTGTAGAAACTGTTGTCTGTTTGACATACTTTTCCTAGGCAATCACACACACACACACACACACACACACACACACACACACACTTCTACTCACCCCAATGTTCAATTTGGTGATACAGTATGTCATTGGGGTTACTAATAGTGTTAAGGTGACTCACTCTTCCTTAAATTTTTAACATTCAGTGGTTAAAGGGGAAAAAGTTCTTTAATTAGCAGGCAACTGTGACTTCTAGCTGTTGCCCAGCACTCATCAGCAGTATTTTATGGTTTATATATAGTTAGACATTGCAATACTCTTGTCTTCCATGACCATCTGTGGTGGTTTAAATGAGGAAGGCTACATAGCTTCATTTATTTAAAAGCTTGTGTATCAGTTAGTAGAACTGTTTAGGAAGAATTAGGGCATGTGGGCTTGCTGGAGTAGGCATAGCCTTTTTGGGGGAGATGTGTCACTAAAGACGGGCTTAAAGGTTTCAAAAGCCCACAGTAGGCCCAGTCTCTCTCTTCTGCCACCCTCTGCCTGCAGCCATGTTACCTGTTTGCTCTTTCTTAAGACACCATCCTAGGAAGTTCTTTCTTCTCACCCCAAAAAAGACTTTCTTGGAGCTAAGGAAGTTTGGTAGAAGTTGCAATTTACAGGTTTCTAGTTAGAACAGGTTTTAGCAGACAGAACTTGTTGTCTAAGTAGACAGGGGTGGTGGCCACTTCTTAAGACATGTTCCTTGTTTTCCAAAAAGAAGAGGATAGACGATTTTCAAATGCAGAAGCCAGCAGTGTAATGTTAACTCTGTTTACCCCAATCAAAGACATTGTCTGCTATTCTGCATGCTTATTACGATATAACTTAGTGTTTAGTGTTTCCTAAGTAACCTTGTTAATTATAATTAATGTTAAGGCTTGGTTCTTTCCTATGGGTGAATGGTTACTCTCAAGGAACAGAGATGATTCAAGCACATCACCAGAAATCTCATCCCAGCCTAGGTACTGAATTTTAAAAACAGGCAGCCCCTGGGACTCTCTCTCTCTAGGATTCTAGAAGGTAAGCTTACCATTCCAATGTCTTTCTGCAGTTTCACTGGACAGTCTCCCCACCCAGGACCTAAATTTATTCCTAATTTTATATTGTTAGGAAGGGTCCCTGAATAACCTTCAAAGTTTTTGTTCTTTTAGACATGTGACCCTTTGCCCTACTAAGGCTCTTGAGCCTCTCTTCTCTCCTGAAGGGAATGCTAATACTTCAATTTGGAGGAAAAGTTGCAGTTCAGAGGATAAAACCATGGGACAGTTGTCATTCATGGTTGACACATTGCATATAGATGAATGTCACTGACATTATTGTAGAGAGACAGGCATTAACTGGAATGTTCCCAGTCACAGAGTGATGTATCATTCAAATTAGGTATGGCAGGATTATAGACATCAAATCCATCAACTGAGAACAAAAGGCTGTAACACCTGCGTTACTCTCTTGGTACAGTTCTCACACCACTGTACCGTGTGCGAGCTGGGCAAGGGCCTGGGGATTGAAAGAACAAATAAGAGACCTGGGTCATTTGATAGGAGATCAGCTGTTTATTCAAATTTAGGAAAAACCTTAAATACCTAGCTGCTGCACCCAGGCATGTGAGAAATTACCATGCCCAAGGTAGAGAAAACAATGGCCTATAGCTAACCACCAAGGGGGCAGAGGGAGCACAGGAACAAACAGAGTGTTTTAGCTGGCTAGCCAGAAACTGTCTTCAAGATAAACCTCAGGAGCAGGGGTAGACTAGTGCGGCTCTGGAGCCTGTGCTCCTCAGGTACACCCTGCTGCTTCTGTGGGTCTGAGATTGCCCAGAGATGCACTCATACATGACCATGAATAAATTTAATTACAAGAGGGTTTCATTTAGATACAGGTACCAGGTCCCTGGCACCAGGATTGTACCTGAGAGTACTCCCAAGATGCCTCAACTTCCTGTATCAACCCAGGGCTTATAAAAGCAAAAATCACAAAATTACAATTGCAGGATGAGTTAGCTCATACTCAGTCTTTTTGTAAGTAGGATTTGATTTTGTACGAGATATTTGTTGACCCCCTGGATTACCTTGAGCAGACAAACACTTTTTTTTTTTAACAAAAGTGAAACTATTGCTTAGCTCCTATGATCTATTATCTTTCAAGAGAAGTTAAAGCAATTAAAGATTTTCTTGAGATTGGGCAGATTTTAAGAATGTCCCAATTATTTTGTTGATACGGAAGTGGGATGGTAGTGTACAATCTGTACAAGCTAAGTTTTTATATGCTAGAGGCATTTTGTTGTATAAAAATAGCTTAAGCATAATAACAAAAACCTTAAATGTAATGTTAACCATCACACTGCCATCCCTAGGGAAGGACAGAGAGACATGGTCATCTGAAACAGAGAGACATACGTATTTGCTCTCCATGTTTTATAGCAGAATTTCCTAGAGCTATGTGGGGGCCTATGGCCACTGGATCAGCCTGCACAGAATACTCATGGGAGGTGAAGAGACAACACTGAATATAAGAGTTTGTAGGCTTCCAGACATTTCTACTGTGTTCATATGTTACAGTGTGCGTGAGCTATGATCACACGAGATGAAAGGATGAGTCATGTGGGGCCAATTGTATTTGAAAGGAAGAAATAGAAATCTTTAGACAAGAGATGGTGGCATCTGGGTAGTTTTTGTTTGTTCCATCACCCACTTATTTTTTTTCCTTTTTTGATATGATTTTTTGTATTCCTGATCTCTAAAGACTTTTATCATGAAGGTATCAGGGTGTGAGTGTAAATTTCTTCAATCACTTTGGAAATCAGTATGGAGATTCCTCCAAAAATTGGCAAAATCTACCTCAAGAGCCAGTTATACTACTTGTACTAGCTGGTTTTGTGTGTCAACTTGACATAGGTTAGAGTCATCAGAAAAAGGAGCCTTAGTTGAGGAAATGCATCCATGAGATCCAGCTGTAAGGCATTTTCTTAATTAGTGATCAACGAGAGAGGGTCCATCCCATGGTGGCTGTTGCCATCCCTGGGCTGGCGGTCCTGGTTTCTATGAAAAGATGGGTTGATCAAGCCATGCGAAGCAAGTCAGTAAGGTTCTCCTCCAGGCCTTTGCACCAACTCCTGCTGTAGTATCTGGCCTTGTTTGAGTCCCTGCCCTTACTTCCCTTTGTCATGAAAAGCAATGCTGAAGTGTAAGCCCAACAAACTTCTTTCCTCCCTGACTTGCTTTCGGTTGTGGTGTTTTGTCGTAGCAATAGAAACCCTAGATAAGACATTACACCTGGCCATTTACACAAAGGATGCTCTACCATACCATAAGACACTTGCTTATCTATGTGCACCACAGCTTTATTCATAGTATCCAGAAACTCAAAACAACCTATATTTCCCTTAACTGAAGAATGAATAAAGAAAACATGGTACATCTACACAATGGAGTATTACTCAGTTGTTAAAAACAGTGACATCATGAATTTTTCTGGCAAATGAATGGAACTAGAAAAAGATTATTTTGAGTGTGTTAACTCAAACTCAGAAAGACAAACATGGTTTGTGCTCACTTTTAAGTGAATATTAACTGAAAAGGAGAAATGTCCTGCAATCCACATACCCAGAGAAGCTAAGTAACAGGAAGGGCTCAAGGGAAAGCATAAATCTTTGTGTGGGGAAAAAGAATAGACATGCGTGATGGATGGTAAGTCATGTCTTGGGGTGGGATGAGTATGGAAACAGGAGGTCTCAGGTAGAGAGAGGATGGAAGGAGAGAGTACTGGGAGAGACAACTGGAATCTGCGGACATCTCTGGGACAAGCTAGAAACTTAGTGTAATGGAAACTCCCAGCAAGCTATGATGGTGATCCTAGTTAAGACTTCTAGCAAAGGGGATATGGAGTCCAAATATGAGCATCACCTGTAAACTGGCAAGACTTCTAGTGGAGAGATTCTAACACCAATTCAGCCACAAACCCTTCACCCTACAATTTGTCCTGCCTATAATATGTGCTGGGATAAAAATGGCACAGACATTGTAGGAATGACAAACTAATGACTGGCCCAGCTGGAGACCCATACCCCAAGACTGAGCTCACCCATAAGTACTAAGACCTGGAGACAGGATATCCCCAAAGACCTAGAATAGAACCAAACACCAAATAAAATAGGCAGAAATTCAATTAAATGATTCCTAATGATCCTCTGCTATACTCACAACCCAACCCAACTGTCATCAGTGAGACTTCACCCAGGAACTAATAGAAACAGATACGGAGACCCACACCCAAGCATTAGGTTTAGCTCACAGAATCCTATGGAAATGGAGGGTTAAGATGGTTCTAGGAGCCAATAGGGTCAAGGACACCATAAGAAATCTCACAGAACCAACTAACCTGGGCTCATAGGGGCTCACAAAGACAACCAATGTGCCTGCATGGGACTGATCTAGGCCTTCTGCATATAGTTACAGTTGTGTAACAGTCTTCTTGTGAGGCTCTTAACTGTGAGAGCAGGGGCTGTCTCTGCTCTGACTCTAGTACCTGCTTTTGGGACCCATTCCTGCTACTGGTTTGCCTCATCCAGTCTTAATAGTGGAGGTGGTGCCTAGTCTCACTGGAAATTGATACACCTTGACTGGTTGATATACTTGAGAAACAGTAGAGGAAAGAAGGCAAGGAACTGGGAAGAGGGACGGGATGGGAAACTTTGGTTGGGATGTAAAAATAATAGTATAAAAGAAAAATAAAGAAGTTAAATTTAGTTCACTTAACTAACCTTAAGTTAGGCTGAAACTAAGAACACTCCTCAGGATAATATAATTTGAAAACTACACAACACTCCATTTCCCTGTTTGGTCTGTATCACCCTTGTTCTGGGGATACAGGTCCTTGGTGCTCTTTGCATCAGCTTTAGGTTTCAAAGCTGTGTTGCGCTAGAGGAAATGTCCAGCCAAAGGGAAGCATGCTTACCACCAGCTGACTGCCCCACATCCTACATAGGACACATCACCTGTCCCACATCCTGCATTGATCTCATACATTTATCTTCTCTTGCTTCACGTAGCATAACCACCTGGTTTCATTATTATTGTACCTGGTTCATTTCCCCATCACCTCCTTCTTCCCCCTCCTTATTCCCCTACCTCTCATGTGTCTCTTTCAGGACCCTAGGAGACAAGCACTTCCAAAACCTTTCATTTTTTCCATGACCCTTATGATTAGAAGTCCCCACTATTAAACAGACCCTTTTGGATCTCTCCCTCTTCCATATTCCTGTGGCAGTCCCAGGGTCCACATGCAGGCTATGTGTTTCTTTGTTCACTGGTCCAGTTCTCCTGCATCAGGACTGATCTTTAGGTAGAAACTCTAACTTGTCTCAGAGAGCTATGGTCTCCTGCCTACTTTCCCAAAGTCAGAGGTGATACTGTGGTTATGCATTGTACCAGCAGAATCCCAGGATCTCTGTTCTACTCTTCCTGAAGGAAATGTAGATGTGGCAATGGTTAAGGCAGTGCTGGAGTTTGAAGTCTTTTTCATTATAGAGAACATGTGGACAGCAAAACTTGACTGGTCATTCTTTTCTAAGACTGCAGGATGTGATCTGTCCCCTCAACACTCATTGTGTAATTGTCCCTGGGGGAAGTCAGCTTGTGTGCTGTACCTGTCACACAAGCACAGTCTCCAAGGGCACTGGGAACCTCCTCTGAAGTCTCACTCTCAACAAGGACCTGAAGACATCTCTTACTTGTGTGAGAAACATTTCAGTGGGATATTTTGTTTATTTGTTTATTTATTCTTTTTTGAGGCAGGGTTTTTTTCTGTGTGGCTAAGGCTGTTCTTGAACTTCCTCTGTAAGACCAGGCTAACCTTGATCCTAGAGATACACCTTCTGCTTCTTCCCAAGTTTTGGGAATAAAGGCATGTGATACCATGCCTGCTTTAGTGGAATATTTTTTTCTCCACTATTTCCCTGGAAAAGTATAGTGTAGGGTCCCCAGTAACTTCCATCAATGAAAGGAATCCATCTCCCTCCTTATTCATCTCTTTCTGGTGGACCTCCTCACTGTCACTTCCCCTTCTGACCTAACCTGGAAAAGATCTTCCTTGCCTTCTTACTAAGTGAAAAATAAATAAAGAAAAGGACATGACTACTCCAAGGTATCATGCAGGAGAAAGTTTATTATAGATAAAGGGAGAGCATAGCCAGAGTCAGGAACATTTGGGAAAGTCCAGGATCACCATGTCTCTGTGCCATGTGAAGAGAGAGAGGGGAACCAGGTGCAAGTGTCAGGAAGTCCAAAGTTACAAAGAGAGCAGGTAACCAAAATGGTTAGATTTTATAGAAAGTGAAGCCCAGTCCCCTGGGATGGAGAGTTTAGAGTAGAGGGGTAGAATATGCTAGCCAGGAGTACCCCATAACAGGTAGGGACTGAGGGATATATGGAGAACCTGGAGGCCAGGTTCATTTTGATATATTAGTCACCTCAGCCATTTGACCCAGGTTTGAAACCTAACATCCCAGCCTTTTTGTTTTCAATAAATTATATGGGAGTGATGCAATCTTCTCTATGACTACTTCCTGTTGACATTGGGGCGTTATTGCTCAGGAGGCAGGAAAACTGGAATGCTGGTGGACAAGTTCAGGAAGACCAGGCTGTTTCACTGGATAAGTGCTTTACTCACTGTCCAGGCTCTACAGGCCCATCTGGGGCAAGGAAGGTACAGACCTACTTGAAGCAGTCTGTGAGGCTGTGCCACCTGGGAGTAGTCCCTTTGAAGATGTCTGGGATGCAGATTTTGAAGGAGCACATGGAGCTGGTACTGGAGCGTTTGTAGTTGCTTAGAAACCTGCTGGGACAGATAGACTGGGGAAGGAAGGGAAGGTTAAGGAATTTAGGGCAAATTTTATTTGGAGTGTACATTTGAAACTTCTAGTCCCACAGGCCTGGTAGTTGGGTGAGAGTCCCAGGACCAGGGAAAGGGAGAGAGATCCTACTCCCAGAAATAGGCAATAGGTAGGGGAATTTAGCCATGGGAAGCAAGTCAGTAAGTAACTCTCCTCCATGGCCTACTTCCTTCAGTGATAAACATCAATGCTGAAAGGTAAATAAGGAGATGGCCTGTTCCATGGTTTTAATAGAAGCTTCTATGGTTTATCATTGGTCCTTGTTGCTCTAACAATACTTTTACTTTAAAATACAATTCCCTTTTACTGCTAGCAATTCCCATCTTGATACCCCAATCCTTACCTGCCTGGGATGGACCTGTTTCCTTACCCTTCTTTCTCAGATCTCAGGGGGATCTCCACTTGCTTCCCAAGGCCTGGAACCAAAACCAATTGAAGGACGTCAGGATTAAACATTCATACACCTCTCTAGTTGCTGGTAAAAGAAGCCCTTTATTAAACAGCATCCTGGAGGTTTTCTTTATACCTAACACAGTCGGATGGGCCAACAGGTGAAGACCTCATCAACTGACCCTCAATCAAGACCAGGGCAATACATGCTCAGGAAGCAGGGTTGGTAAACAACTTTGACACAGCTTTCAGAAGCTCAAATAAGAAGAGCAAGAAAAAGTCACTAGCGGGGGAAGAGCAGCTGGAGGCCAGGACTCCAAATGGTCCCAAAAGAAATGTTTTCTTCTTCAACCTGCCTTTTGGTCATGGTGTTTCATTACAGCAATAGAAACCCTAACTAAACAAGTGTAGAATGTGGGGGCTCCAGAAATTGGTGTTCCTCACACAGTTTGAGCAAGGATCTTTATATAAACTGAAATCTCTCACTCTGGTGATATTTGCTGCTAATCTCTCCCAAGAAATTACTGCAAGCTCTTTGTCAGTGGGTTTTTTTTTTTGCCTATAATGAGGCATTTTTAGTATTAGTAAAAGGTACCACAATTTCTGTTGGGTCTATTTTTTTCTGGAGCTGTCAAATTGAGTTAGTAGGTCCTGCAGTGTCATGCAGGAGGTCTGACTGAATGTCCAGTTTGTCTTGACTTCAGAAGAATAAAAGCATGGCTTCCAAATCTAAACTGTTTTCTTGAGCAGGTGGCATAAGAATGCCTAGGGCTTGAAATGACTGTCCTATGAAATATAATAAACACTTTTATGTCTAGTCCCTTTGACTAGTCATTCAAATCTCAGCTGTGAGGTGTGTGCTTGTACTGTAGATTTTCTAACATATCATTAGTAGATGCCTTCTAGCAAGGCGGTCCCCAAGCCAGAGCCTTCCAGTGGGACTCAGGATATTATTTTCTTCTTCCTCATATTTGTGACTTGAGAAAAAAATCTTGCTATGTTCCATTGTTCAGCATGGATCACACTGTGACTTGTCTAGAGATTGTAGTAATTCTGTTGGTTATGCCAACTGAGTACTGGCTCTAAAGGTGTTGTAACCTACAAAGAAATCATTTCTAGATCATCAGGCCCTTAGAACTGTTACTGGTTCCTAGACTCCTACAGTACCCCCTCCTATTATCCTTCACATCTTCCTTTTCTCTTGACCAAAATAAGAAGACTACTTTCCTGTCAGAATTTTATTATAGAGAAATGCCAGCCTGCAAAACATGGGCAAAATACGTCTTGATATCTAAATGTAGATCTAGGGTTTCCTATAATTCCATCAAACAAATGAAGTATATATAAATATATGCTGGCTCTTGATAGAGCAAATCAGAGTGACTATCATCAAGAAATCTGCGAGTGGGTACTAGTAGGTATGCAAAGAAAGACACTCATTTACTGCTTGTAGAAATAGAAGTTGATAAATCTACAGCTGCTTTGTTAATTTCATATCAGGTTTCACTTTTCTAGAAGTGCAAAGTTTCTTGTTGAGAAAGGTAAACAGTTTATCTCACTAGCAGATATTATACTAAAAGATATAAACTCACAAAACAGATTTCAATGTAACCTTTTACTATTCCTTTATTGAAAGGATCTTGTTTTTCAGTGACTGTTCTTAATAATCAATACCCTGTGTCTCATGGTAAATGATTCAATAAAAAAAAGGTTTAAAGTTAATGTAAGTTGTGAGGGTCTACAAAAGTAGTTTAAGGTATATAAATACAAATTGTAAAGTTCTGAGAATGTAAAAGTTTAAATAAGTTGGGAGAGTCTAAGAAAGTGATTTAAGGTGTGTACATGCAAGCTCTAAATGTCTAAGAAAGTGGCTTAAGGTGTGTGAAAAATTAGCAATGTTTCAGATTTCTCTGTCTCTTGCTATGCTATTATTATATTAAGACTTTAAAAGTTCAGAGTTTTAATATATTAATCAATAGAGTTCTGATAAGCTACTAATCTAACCCTGGTAAAAAGTACTGACTATGATTATCATAGGCACAAGTTCAAAACTTTAAATTTCCTTTTATTGTTTTCCAACTGTAGATTTAAAGCATTCAGATCATGCTACAAAAACCTCTGTCCAATCTATATATCCAGACCTCTGAACAGAGAAACAAGGTTCCTGTTTTAAACCCATAACCATAGCTCTTGCTATGATTGGAAAGTATGGGTCTGCTCCAGCTGTTTATAGACACTTGTTAATTGCCTTTTATACAATACATATTTTAGCACAGATTACCCACAGTGGCAATGCTAATATTTCAGAAAGTTTTGCTGGATTTTATAAACTTAAAAATTCCTGTAATCTTCAAGGAGTCACAACTGCGACCCAACTATCACAGGTCAAAAGCACCTGTGATAAATACTCCTGTTAATCAATGGCCTAAGGTCTCCCTCTTTCTGTCTACCCAGAGGATTTCCCTTTTCTCCTTCTCTTAACTCCATCTGCAACCACTAGGATTATGGGCCTAGAAGTTTTCAGTGTATACCAAAGATAAAGATTCTCCTCTAAGCTTCTTAACTTTACTTTCTGTCCCAAATCTATACCTGTCCAAGCAGATTGCCAGTGAACTAGTGACTTCAAATTATTCCAAATATAAATCAGTGAGCACTAGACTTGCTGAAAGCTGATATAAATTAGATGCTTCCAATGTAGTTACCTGCTGTGGAACATTGGTCTTTTATCCTGTCACTTGTATTACTTTTAATAAAATGGTAATTGGCCAGTAGCCAAGCAGGAAGTATAGGTGGGATGACCAGGCAGGAAGTAGAGGTGAGGTGATGAGAACAGGAGAATTCTGGGAAGAGAAAAGGTCAGTCTGCAGTCATCACCCAGATGCAGAGAAAGCAAGATGAGAAAGTCTAACTGAGAAAGGTACCAAGACATATGGCTAACACAGACAAGAATTATGGGCTAATGTAAAGTATAAGAGTTAATAAGAAGCCTGAGCTAATAGGCCAACCAGTTTATGATTAATGTAGACTTCTGTGTGTTTCTTTGGGACTGAATGGTTTCAGGACTGGGTGGGACAGAAACCTCTGCCAAAAAATGATTCCCAACATGGGGCTGACTAAATCCACATAAAACCTAAAAGAGTTTTAAAAGGAATTCTAAACACAAAACCACAGAGTTAAGCATGATTTAATCCTGTGATTCCTTTGAAAAGTTTTCCTGATTCAGCGGTAGCGAGAAAAAAAGCTATGCATTTTTGAAATGGCAGCTTTCTGGGCCTTGCTGCTAGCACAAACTCTGGCTCTTTCAGGAGGCCAAGCACTTGAATGGTTTTTTTTGGGGGGGGGGTATGCTGCAAGTTACCTGGTGACACAACATGGGCCAATGGTTACCAGAATTGAGGTGATGAACATGGCTCTCACCTGACAATCTCAGAGGCAGTGAATGAACTTTCTGCCATGTTAAACTGGGTGGAGCAATCAGGCAGGGTCCTGTTTGCCAAAGCAATGCTGCAGCTTAGGATTTTAAGAAGAGCTTAGCATTTTAAAAAGCAGTCCTGGTCAGAAAAGAATTGCAGATACACAGTAGGACAGATTTAGACAAAAGAAGCCTCTAAATGGTTTACAGTGCATTTAAAAATATATGTTGCATGGCTTCCACAATGCAACCACAGCCAGCATGAATGCTTTCCCCCAGCAACCTAGAGCAAGGCAAGGATGTTTGCTCACCATTATAATGTGACTCTGGATTTCTTATCTAAGAAAATGGGGCAATAAAAGAATAGTTATGCCTCAGAGTTATATGATTATATCAGCATGTAATGTCCTAAGGAGTCGATTAAGTAACCCTAAAAAAAATGAATGAGTTTAAAATGCTGCAGGGCATATCGATATATAAAATGGTTTAATTCTTCTTGAAATGGGAATGGTCTTTGGTTCTTTCCCAGGCCAGAGTTCAGAAGTGACTGAATTCTTGTTTTCTTTCTTTTAAGATAACTCCCCATGTGGATGCTGTACATGAGGGTGTAAATGACACTAAGCATGTCTGTGAACAGTTTTAGAAATGCTTCCCCTAGATTTTCATGAAAGAAATAAATTGTGTCAATTCTTCAGTTTTTGCCTGTATCTTAAATAATTTTTTTTTATTTGAGCGGGGAATGTTATAGTAGCATTTGAGGCCATTGAGGATATCAGTACTCTGAGGAGTCTGTTTCCTCCTGTCAAAAGAATGGAATGTGCTTCTTTTCTGGGTAGACACAACACACCATTGTGTCCTGTAATAAGAATTAGTCCTTCTGGGCCTATCATTCACCTGGCCAAGAGGCTACCCCTCAGGAGGCTGATCCACCTAAAACCCTGCTAAAGAGGAGGCAGAAGAAAGTATTTCTCTACTGAGAT
>JABTXL010005970.1:248680-275147 GCA_025134845.1 Neodon shergylaensis
ACTGAGATAAGGTGCTTTTCCTTCCTCGAAACTCCATTATGTTTAGTCTCTTACGGGGCTGCAGCCAAGCAATCTGTAAAACCTTGCTTACTTTTCTGAGTGCTAAATCTGAAAAACCAAGCTTTATGTTCAGCTTCTATAACTTCAGGATGCTGGTCAAAGCTCGACTGTTTTACTCTTTCTCTGAGCCTACTTGGCTATCCCATGGAGCTGTTTGCTAAATGTAGGGCTCCCCAGTCTCTGGGACAGCATATAAAATGTCCTTTGGATTTTGACTCCATAGAAAATGCTTAACCCTTTTCCTTTGCTGCTGTACAATAAACAAAGATATCTTTTGAATTTAGTGCATCAAGATTTCCATAATGGCTTTCTTTTTTAGTAAGTTTATATACAACTTTTTTTCTAGAATATGCCCCTCAAGACCCATTTGGGTGTTCCATCACTAAAAGTTTTTGTATTTTATGTTTATTTATTTACTTACCTGAATATGTAGCTCTTATTGCAATCTTTTCTTATTATATTTATTTAACTTAAATTCAAAATGTTTATTATGGAAAATGTCAAATACATACAAAAATGGAAATAAATAGTATGATAAATTCCTAACCCAGGTTAACCTACCTCAAAGGTGTGTATGTGTGTGTGTGTGCCTGTGTATGTGTCTGTGTGTATAGAATGAAAATGTTTGCAGTTATAGAAATATTTGATATAGCTGACATATCTAGATTTTTATGAACTTTTCTTTTGGTAAGTATCAACACTATTTTTCGGAAAACCTCACTTTCTTTCACTAGAACACACAAGAACACAAAGAAAACTTAAAGTAATGGAAAAGGGAAGGAAGAAATAAAAATAAAAGAATAACACAGACAGTTTACAAATACGAAAGGCAGTTTCCTTTCTGATGACTGAAATAGAAATCCTACAGGAGCTCCATTTTCATAATTTAGCACAAACCAAAAATGCCAGAAGATTTTCTGTTATGGAGTTTGGGGTTCAGCTTCCTATGGCTCCTCATGTCCCAGTTTTTCTCTTGAAGTACATTGGCTCAGCAAACCATTAGCCTTAGTACTACTTCTTGCTAGTGCTGTGAACTGGGAGTATAGTGTCATATCAGACACCTCCTAATCCCAGGGTGGGATGGCAATGGAATTAGAACCAACAGTTATAGAAAATAACAAACTTACTGATTTCAACTTCCCAAGATAGGTGCTTGATAATTTATTTTTGCTGCAGTCATTCCATCCAGCAGTCTAACAAATGAAGCATGCTCTGGGGCTTTGGAGTATCTCCAAGTGGTACACTTTCTGGGATCAGTGATCCAGTTTCAGAGGCGTATAGGAAAGGATCTGACTTCAGAATTTGGGTAGTGATCTTATTTCACTGGAGCCCCCAAATATTAAGCCCAGCTGACAGAAATAAAAGACAGCAACCAAAATGACCAAATTGGAGTTTGCAGAATAAACTAGTCTGATGGCCAAATCCCCTAATGTGGGTTTCTGAGAGCAGCCCTGGATATTGGTAAGATAATGATTTTATAGTTCAAGATTAGGGGTTTTCCAAATAAGGGATTTGGCAGCCAAATTAACAGGGATCACAGAAGCAGAATGTAAGCATGCAAGTTGATCACACCAAGCTCCTGAAGCGAAGGCATGGTTGTAAGGTGGTCATGACAAGGTAGTCGTAACAACCTCCTGAAACGAAGGTATGGTCAATGTTTCCTGGAATCGGCATTTCAGAATGATCTGTAGTTATAGTTGCATGTGGGGTAAAGTCCCATCCTTGATAAACAGAGATTTAATTGTAGACAAGAATGAGCTTAGTTTGACTTTGGTATAAGATGGTTTCTCAGTCTAAGAAGTAGACTGGTTACCAAAGCCAACTCCAAATGGATTGCTGTCTTCCAACAAAAAGTACCAGTGAGGTCACAGCTTTCCCAATCTTCCACCTTACCCAATATGACAAAATCAAAATCTTCACTAACTTCAGCTCCTTTTGCTCTCAGCTGACTTCAAAATCACTAATTTTTCCAGCTTACACAGTCTCAGATTTTTATGTAGTCACTGTCATTATTTAGATAAGGATTTGTCTGTGACTGAATACACAGTGAGATTGGATTTCTCTTCATATATGAATATAAAGGTTATTAATGCTGTAAGATCTGAAATGCCAGCTCATATAGGTAAAAGCAGATAAGAGCAGGGAAGGAAGGCAGAGAGGAAAGAGGCCATAGATTAAAGAACAAGATGACAAACAAATTTTTGGAATCAGATGTACATGTACCTGAGTCCACTAAATATTTAAGATATCTTTGTAAGAATAGTAAAATATGACTGACCTTAATGAAGTTAGGTTGATATGGATCTGGTTGGATGAAGGGAAACCACCTGAAACTTGAGAAGTGATGTTTATCAACAAAGGTTATAACTGGTTTTCCCAGAACCTGGTCATTATCTCAAAATTTTCACTGGGAATCTTAAAGAGGCATTGTCTACATTCAGCTTGAAGCAGTCTATGCAACACAATGTCCACAAATCCAAGAGCTGTGTTGGGGGAGGTTTTTGGTTAATTGATGGGTCGTGGATGTTTGTTATATTTAGGGGAATATAGGAATATATGCATGTTAGGATAAAAGGACAGATTATTGGATCTACTTTAAACTAAAGATAACAATTAATCTCAAATATTTTGTTTAAGAATAGAGTTATATATTTATACAAATTTATGGTAATTTCATTATAACACACTGTATATGAATTTTATTCTTGTTTTAATAATTTTTGTATATTTAATTTTGTATATTTAAGGTTATTCTTGTTAGAACATATGGTATGTATATTTCTGTTTTGTTTGAGGTATTGTGTCTATATAGTTTATTTGAAAGCTATTATTCCCCCCCCTTTTTTTTGAGACAAGGTTTCCCTGAAGATTTGGAGCCTGGAACTAGCTCTTATAGATCAGGGTGGCCTCAAACACATGGAAATCCAGTTGCCTTTGCTATTACTTGAGCTAAGTATTTAACTATACATAACTATAATAGAATATGGGCTTTTTCAAAGGTTGAAGAAACAAGTTTTAACCACAGTATAACAGTTTCTTAAAAATAAATGAAGAAGAAGACGAAGAAGCAGCAGCAGCAGCAGCAGCAGAAGAAGAAGAAGAAGAAGAAGAAGAAGAAGAAGAAGAAGAGAAAGTAAACCTAGCAGCTATGCATATACTATGTGCATGTATAATAGTTATTCTTATAAAACATATAGGATAATCAAGAAACATCAGTTGGTAGTTAGTCATTGATAACAGTCAAATTTGCAGATATGCTAGGCTTGTTTTCTAGGATATACATATGTGCGTGTATATATATATATATATGTATGTATATATATATATGTGTGTGTGTGTGTGTGTGTGTGTACACGTATCCATCCTATATCTATCCTAATAAGTGCTTATTGGCCAGTAGTCAGGCAGAAAGTATAGGCAGGACAACCAGACAGGAAGTAGAGGTGGAACAATGAGAATAGGAGAATTCTGGGAAGGAGGAAACACATTCCTCTGCAGTCCTGCCCAGACACAGAAGAAGGAAGATGTGACCTGCGCTGCTGAAAATGGTATCGAGCCATGTGGCTAACTAAGACAAGAATAATGGGCTAATATAAGTTACAAGAGTTAATAAGAAGCCTGAGATAATGGGCCAATCAGTTTATCATTAATATATACCTCTTTGTGATTTCTTTGGAGCTTAATGGCTGTGGGACCTGGTGGGAGAAACGAGGTAGGACAGAAACTCAGACAACATATCCTATATATATTTTCTTTTCTTTTCTTTTCTTTTCTTTTCTTTTCTTTTCTTTTCTTTTCTTTCTTTCTTTTTTTTTTTTGGTTTTTCGAGACAGGGTTTCTCTGTGGCTTTGGAGCCTGTCCTGGAACTAGCTCTGTAGATCAGGCTGGTCTCGAACTCACAGAGATCCACCTGCCTCTGCCTCCCGAGTGCTGGGATTAAAGGCGTGCGCCACCATCGCCCGGCCATATCCTATATATATTGGCTAGATAAATGGTCTTCAAATAATTCAACAACCCATAGAATACAGCATTTAAAATAAGTTTTAAATCTACCATTTCTAATGACAATGAGACACATCTGCTTCTGGCAGTACCAATTTAATTCAAGGATTATGGTCATCGAAGAAACTTCTTATGACATTTGCTGTCATTGTGGCAAGTGTAACCAATTGGGAAAGAAGTTGCTCTTGCTTGGATTGCTTGATAGTATGTTGTATAAATTGAACATGCAGGACCCACAAGAAAGTGACCACTAAACTTTGCCAAACAAGGTGGGATGACTTCAGAGTTCCTGCTTCCCAGAAAAAAAAAAACTTGCCAAACATTCTGGAGGACACAAAGTAAAGTGACTGATAAACTGCCAACATAGGCAGGAAAGTATTTCAAACTTCCTGCTTCATTGAAAAATCTGTCAGATACTATTGGTTTGGAAGCTGAAGAGAAATGTCCCAACATTGTAAAAGGATTTTGGGTGAATGCATTGTCAGTCAGATGTCTTTGTCATTTCTAAAGTTTTTGGAAGTCATTTGTAATGTACTTTTCATTTACTTAAATAATATTATATCCTTCTGGTACGTTAGATGGAGTTGAAAGCTAACTACATTTATAGTTTTTCTTATATATGATAGAAAGTAAGTCAGGTATAAAATTTTGGCTTCACTAAGATAGGATAGATAGATTATAGAGTATTTTCTTTAAATTTACCAGATACAAATGAATTCGAATTCAGTAAATTGTGAATGTAATCTTTACATAATAATTGTTCTTATTGTAATTATTGTATATAAGCTTACTATATTCAAGTTAACGTTGCATTTTTGTTTAGAACAAAGTGGGATATGTTGAAAATATTATGTTATGTTACCTTTGCTTATGTTGCATTTGTTCAGTTCTGTAAAGCTGTGGTACTTTGTCTGTTTAGAATACTAGATGTCTAATAAAGATCTGAATAGCCAAGAGTGAGAGAGGAGAAAGGATAGGTGGGGCTGGCAGGCAGAAAGAAAATATAGGAGAAAAATGGTTTTGGGAAGTAGCTAGAGAAGTAGGAAGACATCAAAGCCCAGCCATCTAGCTACATAGCAATTTACAGAAGTAAGAGAATTGGAAAATCCCAGAGGGTAAAGGTAGACAGGATAATAGAAGTTAAGAAAAGCTGGCCAGAAAGCTAAGGCCATACATTTATAACTAAGAATAAGCCTCCATGTGATTTATTTGGGAGCTGGGTGGCAGGCCCCCCAAAAGAGCCAAAAGAGTAAGGAAACGTCATATTACTGCCACTACAACATACTTTCTAAATACAATGGCACAAATATAAATTACCACAGCAAAAAGAAACAAAGGAGTACAGTGAGGAAATGCTGGTTCAAAACAAAACTGACACCAGCAGGGAAACTCCAAATCATGTAGTTCTGCATTGGATGTCAAAGGACTCTAAAGCCTCAACACCTCCAGCTTTCTTTTTTGTACATTTCTCTCTGTTATGCCAATTCCATTCCCTGTCTGCAGCTCTCCTTGATAGATATCCCACAGCACTGGCAAATCCAAAATTTTGGAGTCTCAAACACAATTCAAGCTTCGTTTTCAGAGTTTCACAGAGTGGTGTCTCTTGTGCTCCATTCATGAACTGTTCTGCCATACACTTAGCTTCAGCTGTTCTCCTTCACCATGGAGGAATATTCCATATCCTCTTTACTTTTGTATTCTTCATGTCTCTAAAGCAAGAACTTTGTGTCCAATGATGCCAAGTTCTATTGCCTGCTTTATGTTGAAGCTGCCCCTCTCCCTGAGTAACATTTTTATAAGGTTTGGTTTGTTGTTGCTTTTATGAAGCAGATAATTCCTTAGACCATTCCAAAAGTTACAGGATTAACTAGGTAGGGTGTTGCAAGGTGGGCCCAGGGCTACTTGTTTGTACACCTTGATTTATCCCATTTCTATTAATCTATGTAGCACCACGTAGCAGTGGCTTACCAAGAAAGATCTGGCATGTCTGATTCTGACAGCTCCATGGAGGTTCTCTCCTACTCCACCTTTCTTCCTCACAGAATTCAGTCTGTCTTCCTCACCTACCTAAGTTCTGCCCTATCAAGTAGGCCAAGGTAGTATCTTTATTCATTAACCAATGAAAGTAACACACAAGCAGAAGGAACTCCTACACCAGTAGGTCTTTTCCTGAGGGCTCCACACCCATTATCCCATTTCTCCTTATCTCCTTAGTTAAAACCTTGGCTTTAATGTTAAGTTTTCTTATGATCTTTCTCTCTTCAAATTGTACATTCTGTATTTCTTTTTGCCCTCTTGATTTTTTTCATTGTTGGTATATATAACAGTGATCACCAATAATCATACAACAGAATCAATAGTTGCTTGTTTTAAAATCTCTGCCAATTAAATTCATCCAATACTTGGTGTCATCAGTGGCCCCAGGAGGCACACATACCACCTGCACTGATTGGATAAAGAATTGAGTGGCTGGTCTCCCAACTGTACAAGCCCCATCCCTAGGATAGCCCTGTACCTAGGTCCTGTGTCCAGAGTACATCCTGTGTACCTCCCTTACCCATTCTAGCCACTTAAGACAGTCAGAAATGAGATTTTTGCTGTCAGACCACTCCACCCCCTTTTCACTGGACTCTGTAATCTACAAGTCCCATTCACCATCACAAACCTAAACATCCACTACTGTATCAGCAGTACTAAGAGGCACAGAAACCACTTGGATAGGTTGGGGGAAGGGATGGGTAGATGCCAGTACAAGAATACATTCAACAACATATGGCACCACAAGAACCTACTCTACAGCATTGAGATATAAACACCCAAATGTTGAAGAAGTAGAAGAAAATGACTTTAAGAATAACTTTATGAAGATGATAGGGACCCTTAAAAAGGAAATGAAAAATTCCATTAAAGAAACCAAGAAAAAGACAAACAAAAATTGGAAGAAATCAATAGATCCCATGAAAAAAGTTGCCCCAAAACATCAAGCAGGTGAAGGAAAACGTTCAAGACTTGAAGATTGAAATAGGGGCAATAAAGAAATCACAAACAGTGAATTCTGGAAATACGATATTATTGCTTCCCTGAATCTCCTTAAATACAACATTTTCACTGAAGTCCATTTAATTCCTGCACAGCCTTGGCGATATCTATTATTTGGCAGTTCCTGTAATGTGACCAGATAAAGTTGATTGTTTGAAAACCTTAGGCTGGGGGCTGGAGAGTTGGCTCAGCAGTTAAGACATTGGTTGTTCTTGAGGGCCAGAGTTCAATTCCCAACACCCACATGACAGCTCTCAACTGTCTGTAACTCCAGTTCTAGTGAATCAGACATCCTCACACCAATGCATTTAAATTTTTTAAATTTAAATTCAAAAAAGAAAAAAAATCCCTTTAGCTGTTCCTCTCTAAATTTATAAAGCAATGCTGAAATCAGTTCTCCATCAAATTTCTCTGTTTGTATCTGAATATCGCTGTGATCCATCTTACTAAGTTTTCCTAAAACTTTCATGTTAATATTCATATTAAACAACTTTTTTAATAAAAAAAGCAAAAATGGTAAAATTGATAATGCTTTTAATTGGCATTAGATAATTCCCTTCTAAATTAGTTATTCTCTCATTTTGTTTTTACATTTTCAAACTTTCCAGTGTATTATCATACAGAGACCTAAATTCCTTAATAGTAATAGCATTTTCCATTTTTTAAATTTGGGAAAAAAACTTTCTCCTTTCTCTCTTTTAATTAATTCCTCCATTTAAGGATTCCCAATTGTCATACAAAACCTGCCAACAATGTTAGAGAAATGTGACGCATAGCACTTTATGAGTAGAGAACACAGGTGGTTAACAACTTGGCTGAGGACAGCTGTGACTAATTGCATGTAGCTGTGAGCTGAAGTGGCAGCCCAAGGAAATTGGGTGTAGGGCAACCCATGGTGGAGAGAGAGAGGGAGAGAGGGAGTGAGAGAGAGAGAGAGAGAGAGAGAGAGAGAGAGAGAGAGAGAGAGAGAGAGAGGGCTGTCTAAAAAGTGCACATGGGATTATGTGGAAAAACCACATGTGGCAGGGGCTGCCTGAAGGAAGAACCAGCCAGTGTAGAGTGGATAAGTCTGTGGCATGTGGAACCCAGGTGACTATGGAGTTTGTGCCTGTGGAGTTTGTTGAAGAGAGATAGCAACAACAACAACAACAACAACAACAAAATCAAACTTGCTTAGAGGCTTAGGGAAAAAAGGAAAAAGAAAAGAAAATCTAGTCAGGTGGGGCAGTAGCTCCAGTTGAAGCTCCATGTGTTGTTCTAACAGGAGTCCCATGTGCAGCTCCAGTCAGTGCTACAGGTTGTAAATACACAGGCAAGGGGCTTTTTTTTTTTTTTTGATTTTTGCCTTTAAATTGGGCACCAATATGTAGTTCTTAGAAAACCAACCTTAGTTCATTCAGTTACTAGACAAGAACTACCAGGAGATGATAGACATCTCCAAAGCTATCAGGAATTTAAAAGGCATACTACAGAAATATTAGATTTAAGGAGATTTAAGGAAGCAGCGATCTCAAATCATATGCCTTCACCCTAAGTGAAACAAATGTTAATTAAATTCATGGGTAACTCAGAACATATTTATCTCTCAAGACTGCAACAATTTGGTAACAGTAATATTGGAAGGTCGTCCTCACTTACAATGACAAACGTGGTGGAAAGATGAAGCAAGGGCCATAGAACAAGCAAGTAGGCATAGAGATATTAATACCTTCTAAGATGAGTTGCTATATGAACACCAATAAAGCAAAATGTAAAGGTAATTTGAATTTGATGGCCACACCTTGTTGCTATGTTGTTTAGCAGCTTTAACTGCTTGGAACAGATTGAAGAATCAGGAAGGAGGTCTAAGTCATTCGCTAAAATTATAAATGGCCTGAAAGAAGCCTTCACTGATATTTTTTGCAAAGATTGATCTCAATTTGTAAATACAGTATTATCAGATCGAGAAATCAGACAAATATTAATCAAATCTTTGGTTTTTAAAGTGAACAAACCAGACTCCCTGAACGTGGCGGACAATGAGTGCTGACTGAGAAGCCAAGGACATTGGCACTTGGCTTTGATTCTACTGCATGTACTGGCTTTGTGGGAGCCTAGTCTGTTTGGATGCTCACCTTCCTAGACCCGGATGGAGGGAGGAGGACCTTGGACTTCCCACAGGGCAGGGAACACTGACTGCTCTTTAGACTGGAGAGGGAGGGGGAAGGGGTATGGGGGAGGAAAATGGGAGGAGGTGGAAATTGTTAATAATAATAATAATAATCACAAAAATAAAGTGATTAATTCAGAATGCAAAAGTCTGATTAGGTCTTTAAAGGCAAGATCATCATCAATAGATGAATAGATTATAAATATGATTGATACTAGAACTCATGCTTATGATTATACTCTAATAGGAAAAGTATTTTTCTAAAAGTTTTAAGAAAAATCAAAAGGCCAGATGTTTTAATTGTGGTAAGCAAGGTCATATGAAAAGGGTCTCTAGGCAAGGAATTCCTAGGAACAATTGTTTTATCCAAACAGTAGGTCCCAGAATGGAGAAGATGTAGCAAAGACTGGCATTGGACTAATGAATACAGATCAACCAGGGATAGGCAATGTAATACTTTGCCATTGGCAAATGCACTCAGGGGACTCCCACAGGCCACACTATCAAATTTGGTTTCATCATTCCCTGTCAGGGTTTTTGAAACTTATCCACAGATCAATTAAATGACTTAAATACTGTTGTTGACAATATCACTGCTCTGGCTATAATTAAGGGCAGAGCAGCATCAATAGATAAAACAAAAATTCAGAAGAGATCATAAAACATGTATTTTGGCAAATTTCTCTAAATAATCTGAAACCACAGAAATGCAAATAAATGGTATTGATATTGAAGGTGTAGTAGACATGAAAACAGATATAACAATAATTTAACCGAAGCAGTGTTTACCAATGCAGGATTCCTCAGCTCAAATTACATACATATATAATATATATGAATGAATATACATATATATTAATGGATGCATGTAAATTTTAAAAATAGCTTACAAATTATTGAGTTTCCTCAAGACTTTGTGATAATTCTTAGTTTATGTTAACCCATTCTTTACCTCTTCTCTCTCCCTACCGCTTACCCCCATCCTTGCTTTAAAATGACATAATCCTTCACATCAGTTATTGTATTTTTCATTCCAGAATTTGTGTTTGGTTCTATTTACAGTTTCTACATCTTCACTGGTATAATTTATTCATTCACTACTTTCCTACAGTTGTTTCTCTGTGGTGTTCATGAACATCTTTATGACAAACTTTAATAATCCTTTGTCAGGGAACTGGAGAGATGACTCAATAGGGCAGTCACATTCCATATACGCAATAAGATCAGACTCAGGTCCCCAGTTCCTGCATAAACCCATTTACAACCCCAGTGCCCATGAGGTGGAGAGAGGGGCCTGCTGGAACAAGGTGGCTATCTAGATTTGTTAGAAGACCATGCCTCAGGAAGTTCACTAGAACATGATCAAAGATACTTCATGTCTTACTGTTGCTTCTATATGTACAAACATGTACCACAGATGTGTATCATTACCCTAAGAACACACATAAACACATACCAAATTTTCATGTAAAAACAAAATTATTTGCCAATCAGCTCATACATCTATAATGTGTTAGTTTAAAAACTATAATTTTCCTTTCCATTGTTGGACCATATTTTGCTGTTTCTTTGCATCTGTATACTTTAACTTCTTTCTGTGATTTGAGCATCTGAAACAGTAGTATTGTCGCTTAGTCTTCACAAGGGCTCTTTATCAGAAGAAAATTTTCATCCATTTGAGCTTATTTTATTTCTCAAGCATAGGTTTTCCTCTTCTCACTATTGTCTGTCTGTAAACTCTGCCTCAAATATGCTCCATTCCTCTCTTATCTGTGGGCTTCAATCTGGCAATCTAAGAAGGGAAAGGAAAAACAGTTCTGAGGTATCCACAAGAAAAACAGAATATTTCATTCATGCTCATTGTTTTGTTTCATTGAAAGTAGAAGCCTCTCTATGTTGGCCCTGCCCAGTAGGCCACTGCTCATTGACACGGTCTTGAGAAGAAATGTTCAAGAGACTAGAAATAAAGAAGATAGAACAGGTGAGCTTGGGGTGTCTTGCCAAAGCTATTAAGCTATTAATCTTATTAAGAATTAAGCATCTTAGACTGGAGAGGTGGCTCAGTGATTAAGAGGACACTCTGCTGCTCTTCCAGAGGATATGTGTTCTATTCCCTTCACCCATATGGCAGTTGACATCTGACGGCAACTCCAGTTTTAATGGATTTGTAACTTTTTATGACAATCCTTAGACACCAGATAAGCATGTGGTATACATACATACATGAAAGCAAAACAATTATATACATAAAATAAAACAAAGTACTGAAATAAACATAGTTAACTAACAAGGCAGAACAATGCTTAGAGACTGGGGGTGTGGGAGTTTTTGTTTTGTTTCTTTTTAAATAGAAATACAGCATTTTATGCACTATTTCCACGGAAGAAATCAGAGAGTCAGAAGAAAGCTTTCATACAATGGGGGAAAGTGCACAGAAAGCTAACCAAGCAGTGATGCCCAATGGGAACATGAAGAATCCAAAGAGCATGACAGACCAAGAACACAGTGCTATTGGGGCTGATAATTCCAGTGTTTTATGAAGAAAAGCACAGTTCCCAGGAACAAAAACCTTAAGTCCTTTGAGGCTTTGTCCACAGCTTCATACTGGCATTTCAGGTTCACCCCTCAGCAAGAACATGATCCCTTTCCTTTCTTCAACTTCTAAGAAAAACTTGGATAGATCTGTCTCTTAACAGTGTGGCAAGTTTCCACCCAGATCTTCTGCTGGATGAAGCACGAGAGAGCTGCATCAGTTACCCACCCCCTTCTCTGAAATACATCTCCTTGGTTTTAAAATGGGCTGGCACTACTATTTCCTAGCTACACTTCAAACTTCTGCAGAGGTGCTATGGTCTGTATGGCAATGCCTAAAGCAATGTCTTTTTGGACAAGGAGGTTGTATAGCTTCCTGGTAAGGCACAAAGCTCACGTCAACATTCCTTAGTATTTTTAACCTGAAGCAAATATTACCTCATAATTACCACATTCTGGTTCATAGTTAATTTGCCTTCTTTAATAAAATTATTCCTTTATCACTTTTTTCACATTCAAGAGTACCATTGTTTATATTTTACTATATTTTTCAATGCATTTCAACTGCCACTATTTATCTCAAACAGTTTCAAATCAAAGTAGGTTTTTAATTAATACTTTGTTTTTATTTCTTTTTGAGATACTCAATTTTGCTTTTACTACTGTCACACTTTAAAGCACTGATTACTTAACAGTCTTTTACAATTTGGCTTATTTCTAGTTAATAACTCATTATTTGTATGTAACGCCACATTGTAATCTCTCTGAAATATTATCTGTTTGTCTGTCTCTCTTCCTGCATATTTGTATTTTATTTTTAAAATATCAAGGTAGTTTTGAATTCTGATACATTTAGTTGTAGAAAATCATTCTAGCAATCAAGTGGTCAAAGAGCATAATCAGCACAATTAAATTCTCCAGGAGTGCATTCTCAGAAGAGTGTACTTTTATAACTTTAGGATGATGGCTACGTGACTATTCAGTACTTGTTATTGTTCCTAATATTTTGTAACCAACAGGTGGTCAATTTGTTCCACATTCATGTGGACAAATGACACTCATCTCTGGTTGTTTTTTTCCACTTAGTTCACACTTTGTGGCATTGAAGCATTTGTAAGCAACTTTAACTAAAACCATCTTACCTCAGATCTGCCATTCTTAGCAGAGCTAGCCACAGATGGCTTCAGAATTTACAGCTCAAGTTTAGGGTCCTCACAGGTCATTTAAATCTTAGAGCATCAAGCATCTCTTCACTCTATTGATATTTCCAATTCATTTCCACAGCTTTCATTGGCTGAAGAACTGCTAATTCAATTGTGCTCCATGAATGAACTTAAATACTTGGAATGCTTGCTCACATGTTTCCCATGTAAGACTGTATCATCTTGCCAAAAGGAGAACTTCATCAAATATGCACGGTTAACAAACTTTTCAGTGATTCTTACATATAATAAAACTATAATTAATTCCTTATACAATATAAATAAAAATTTTTATATGCTGTATTTGAACATATTTCTAGATATGTATAGAACTGATAACTCTGGAAAGTCTTGCACACCTGTGGAAATCTTAGGTTTAGATGAGGCATGAGGCAGAATTCTATGCCTGGCATTGAGTGAAATGACTGCCATCAGTGACAGCTTCAGTGGTTTCACAGAGTCTTAAGTGTGCTGTGAGACCTTCAGACAGACTTCCCCTCACTTCATAATCATCATTGATCTTAGGGCAAAAGTGTGCTCTCTATGTTATGAGTATGTACCTGGAACTCAAATCAGGAGCCTGATGCCATGTTCACATAATTGTGAGTGACTTATACAACTCTTCTGTGACCACAAAAAGTGACTTTAAGAAATTCTTGCCTTTCTTCTTGTATGTCTGACTTGGAATTTGTAGACCTGCTTTAAGTCTCTAAACCTAAAAATCCTTGGAAGAGATAATACATCCCATAGACCCATGCCCTCCACTCTCTGTATTTCAGATAGATGAAGTCCCTTTATTCAGATAAAAGTTGTTAATGTCACATGGCCCTTCAGGACTGATAATGATAGGTGTTGGTCTCTCCTAATTGATTTTCCTATTTTGTCAGTCATGTTTTTTCTTTTCTTTTTTTCTTTAAGTTTTCTTTTTTAATCACTTTTATGTCCTTATGTCCTCGTTTCACAGCTTCCTTCACTGTCTGGATATCTCAGGAGGGTTTTATATATATATATATATTGTCAACTCTTGTCAAGTATAAATACAGACATTGATGCATTAATTTTTATCTTTACAAGTCTTAAAATATCTTATCTCATAAGTCCTGGGAGTTCAATAGGTAAGGATCCCTCAAATTTAAAGTTATTCTTGAGTGGTTAATTTCATTTACCCTGAGCATTGCCCCAAGTGAGTAACTGAGAACAGAAAAAGAAGGCTTATCCAGAATTTTTTCAGAAAGCATAGCATGTGTCACATTTACTGTTTTAAAGAAAAAAAATGTATAACCTGTGTGAGCATAATGGATACCAAGTTCAATACCCTTGGAGAAACCCTCAGCCGCAAGTGTGAATGTGTGTGGTCACAGAAAACATAATATTCACAGGAAAAGGATGTCCCTTTGGTCATATCCTCTCCTAGAACTTAAATTCTGCCCTCATTTGTATAAGGAGCTGCTGGCCGCCTCTTACTATACTCATTCACAAGTCAGTGTGACATCTCCCACTGACAATGGACACATCAGCGATATATGCCACCATAAACTTTGCCGAAATCCAAGAGCTTAAGCTTGCATCATCTTCTCTTCCCGCAGGTAAGTTGCTTTATTTATTTTTTTCAATACTGGAATATCTTCTAGAGTTAATCATCTCCTGTTCTATAACAGTTTTAAATTATTGTTTAAGTTGGTGAGATGGCTCATCAAGTAAAAGATTGTGCTTCATAAAGCTGACAACCAGAGTTCAATTCCCAAGACCTTGATGAAAAGAGAATCAACTCCTAAGAGTTGTCCTTTCATCTCTGTATGTTTGGCATGCATATACCTGCATTGGCAGAGAGGCACACACCTTCAGCCACAAATCTGAAATCATGAATACATACAAAAACACACCTGCAGCTCTACTCAAAGAAACACACACACATACACAAATGCTTGAAGGGTCAGGGGAATGTGAAGGCTTTGATACTTCTAGGAGAATTCCAATGATCCAGCCTTTGTTGACAGAAAGAAGCATGTTGTTGTTTTCCTCATGTTCTTGCCTAATAAAAGTAGGAGAGAGGACTTGTTGAAATGGATGTAAGAAAATGAAGTTGAGAAAGACAATGAGACTTTCTTCAATATTATTGTCCATGGTCCTAAATCAAGAGACTAGAAAATGCCTCTACTCTCATTGCACATATTATCCTTTAAATGATCAGTATGAACAGAAACCTGAAGGACGAAAATAGAATAAGGTCAGAGAAAAGCCTGTGAAGAAAAAATTCTTACCGAGCAGTGAAAGAAATGAATCCACCTGGGTCCATTAACTAAATGACTCAAACTGTGGTAGATTCACAGCATAGTGAATGGATCTCCCAATGAACAAACAAAAACAGAAATAGGGATATAGGCAGTAAGCTGTTATGTGGCCAAAGACCAAAGGTTTATTTTGATCAAGGGATGAATAAAGTGTAATAAGACTCTTCCATTTATTCAGAAATTACCACTAAGTTTCACTATTTCTCTAGATGAAGAAGATCGAGCTGTAAACAATGGTGAGTATCTTTTTTATCCTTGTAGAGTTTATATTTCGTTTACATGTATGTGTACAGTCAGTAAACTATGAAGATATGTATAAAAACTTGTATGATGTTGAAAGCTAGCAAGAAAAAAACTTGAGATCTTTATGCTGAAAAACTTCATCTCATCATGCAGTGACCATGACACCTCTTCCTGACAGATATAAGATGCCAATTCTGAAAAGATGTGAGGGACTAAGGCTGAATACCTGAGAGATGAGTCTTTAAGAAGCTGGACAGCAAATGCAAAGGGAGAACTCACATGACATATGTAGGAGCACATGCATGGCCTGTGTGGTGTAAATATAAAATCTGAAGGAATGGTGACAGAAGGAAAGGGATTCGAAAAAATTCTGTAAGCTCAGATCAGCTTAAGGCGAATGACTGAAATGTCCAGATAATGGAGAATACTTAGCATTCTGTGGATACCAATGAACGCCTGTTGCAGGTCATCCCACTAATGTTCATGTGGGCTTTTCAGTGATTAATGGCCTAAGCACTCAGTCTAATTTCAAACAGAACAGCTGACACAGGAATGGTATTTTTGCAATTCTTTATATCATGTCTTAAAGAAACAGCGATTTCTAAAGTCACCTAGTCATTTATTTTAGTTAAAAGACAACAACAAGAAAAAAAAACCTTGAGGAAAAAAGAATAACTATTGTTTATTGAATAGTTCTTTGTACCAGACACTATACTTAGGAATTTGTGAGAAGTGTTTTTGCCCAGATACTTGACAAATGAATAAATTACTGGTTTATGAAGGTTAAAGCTAATGGCACAAAAGTATATTGTACTAAAATTTACTATGTTATATTTTGATGGTGAAATATGACTGTTCAAAATATTAGACATTAGTAGAAAATTTCACAGTAGTAAGTACATGAAAATAATTCTTTTATCACTCATAATTTCAAAGGTGGAAAGAAAAGGACAGACAGAATGACTTTTATTTATGCACATTATTCCACATTTCTTTCTTGATATATTTATATGTAAATATATATTCTGTTTTGAAATAAATATCTGCTTATACAGGTATATACATACATACACATATATATATGCATACACATATATGTACATATAAAAGGAAACATGACTTGTTAGGCCTATTTAATAGTAGTCACGCTGTGTTACTCTAAGCTTCAGGAAAAATTTTAGACTGATATAAATACACTGATCTTCTCAAATTTGGGGTATCTTTGGGGCCTTGAAATTTTCTATGGTGCTTGCCTCTTTGTCCAGCAGCCAAGTACATCATTCACAGAAGGAATTATCATCCATGGTCTCATTTTTTAAGTCCAGTACCTCTCTGGGTTTTTCCTTGACAGACTTATGTCACCTTTGACCAAACAGTATTGCTTACTGTCTACAATAATGGCTTACCAAACCTCTGTATATAAGTTTGTCTCTTCTATAAAGTGTGGTATTTGCAAAGGACGTACGTGCATATCCCTGTGTGCTCTAGATAGTCTCAAGATTTCCTACATGAACAAAAGGATTTCAATGCCATACAATCAGTACTTATAAGTATTTTTTCTAGAGGATATGATGGGGAAAGTCTGAAAGTGTTCCATAGATATTTTTTATTGATTTTTTTTGAGCTCTAGGTTTTTCTCTGCTCCCCTTCCTGCCTCTCTCCTCCCCTTCCACCATCTCAAGGTCCCCATGCTCCAAATTTTCTCAGGAGATCTTGTCTTTGTCTACTACCCATGTAGATTAGATCTATGTATGTCTCTCTTAGAGTCCTCAATGTTGCCCATGTTCTCTGGAAATATGATTTGTTGGTTGTTTTTTTTTTGCTTTATGTTTAAAAATTACTTATGAGTGAGTACATGTGATAATTATTTGTTCTTTTTATATGCACACTTTTAGTCAGTAGTGGACTACTGCATCGACAGATATATTTCGTTCTTAAGGCTAAGGGTAGCTGTTTTCTTTTTCTTATAAACATTTCTACTATTTCTGCCTCTCTTTTTTCTATTTATTTTCTTCATGTTTAAAAATGATCTGTCTTATTTAATGACTTTCAGAATTCTAAAACTGCTCTACAGTTCAGAGACCACTACCATTTGTCTGCATTATGAATTACATAATTCATGCATCAAAAGTAATAACAGAACAAGAAAACAAAAATAAATAAAAAGAGTAGAAATTGGAAAACAGGCAATTCTGTACTACCAAGTGAGAATAAAAGATAATATTTTAGCCCATTTTGTTTAAAATTTTAACCTATATACCCATCAATTATACTTGAAAATATTGAGAAATGAGAGAAAACAAAAATATAAAGTTACAAATCTATAAAAATCTATAGCTGTAAAAATTAAGAATCCCTAACTATATACGATAGGGTATAGCAAAAGGATTATTGTCAATAAATTAGTGACATAAAAGCCCATTAATGTTTCCCCATATTATTTTTATAAACAAAACTCTCACTATTTTCCAAAAGAGTTGCACATTTTTAAATTATCTAGAATTAAGTTAATTGACAAAGTTATACAATTTGGCAAAACTTAAAAATGAATGCATTTCATTATCTAATAAATAAAAAGCATCCAATTTGTAGTAGTGGATATTGTTAGCATGGAAAACAGATTTCAATCATGGTGTTAAGACAGCACAGCATTGCCGGGCGGTGGTGGCACACGCCTTTAATCCCAGCACTTGGGAGGCAGAGGCAGGCGGATCTCTGTGAGTTCGAGACCAGCCTGGTCTACAAGAGCTAGTTCCAGGACAGGCTCCAAAACCACAGAGAAACCCTGTCTCGAAAAACCAAAAAAAAAAAAAAAAAAAAAAGACAGCACAGCATGGTAGTCATAGTGTATGTTATTTCATATAAAAGGAATGGAGGTCTTTGTGCACAGACATAAGCACTAGAGGAATCAGAAATTTTAAACACATAAGTTTATTTCTTCAAGGGAAGGTATTTCAGTGCCATGCAAACAGTTTTTATAGGCATATGTCTAGAGGGGCTGGAGATATGGTTCAGTGGTTAAAGGCTTGGTTCACAACCAAAAACATAAGAGTTCAATTCCCAGCACCCACAACTGTCTCTCCAGCTGCGTCCCCCCCCAAAAAAGAAGGATAAAAAAGTATTTGTCCAGAGGATATGATGGGGGAAAGTCTGAAAGTATTCAGTAGATATTTTCTTATTGAATTTTATTGAGTTCTTCTTTTTTCTCTTTTCCCATCCCTGCTTCTCCACTCCCCTTCAACCATTTCAAGGTCCCCATGCTTCATATTTACTCGGGAGATCTTGTCTTTTTCTACTTTCCATGTAGATTAGATCTATGTATGTCTCTCTTAGGGTCCTCATTGTAGTCTAGGTTCTCTGGAAATGTGATTTGTGAGTTTTTTTTTTTTTGCTTTATGTTTAGAAAGTACTTATGAGTGAGTACATGTGATAATTGTCCTTTTCTGTGCACACCTTTAGTCAATAGTGAACTACTGGGTTACAGATGTAGACGGATCTTAAGGCTAAGGAGAGCTGTCTTCTTTCTCCTATAAACATTTCTACTATTTCTGCCTCTCTTTTTTCTTTTTACTTTTTCCAAGTTTAAAAATTGGTCTGTCTTACTAAATGACTTTCAGAATTCTAAAACTGCTCTACAGTTCAGAGACCACTAGAATTTGTTTGCATTATGAATTACATAATTCAAGCATCAAAAGTAATAACAAAACAAGAAAAGAAATCATAAATAGAGTAGAAATGGGGAAACAGGCAATTCTTTACTACAAAGTGAGAATAATATATAATAATTTTAGCAAATTTTGTTTAAATTTTAACCTGTATGCCATAAATTATCCTGGAAATATTTAGAAAGAAGAGAAAACAAAAAATAAATTAAAAAATCTATAACCCCTAACTATACATGAATGGGTATAGTTGTAATTCCAGTACTTGAGGAGAAGAGGCAGAGGCATGAGATGTTCAATGTTACCCTTAACCACAGAGGGAGTTTGAAACTAGCCTAAGCTACAGAAAACCAAATCTGAGAAACAGAACAAAGCAAAACAAAAAAAAAAAAAAATCAGAAAGATTTGCTCAGAATGGCACAGTATTTGTTTTCCATAATTAAATCTAGAAAGTCATTCATTAAATGGTAATGTATTGAACTTTTAGAAACAAAATGAGAGCAAAACGATTATTGTCTCAGTGGGTGGACCAAACTGCTCGCAAACTGCTCGCGGTCCTTACTTCCTTGCTTATCTTCTCCCTCTTTTTGCTCTTTAACTGGACCTTGGGGGCTCAGTTCGTTGCTCTGATGAGGATTTCTATCTCTATCTCCATTCATCGCCAGATGAAGATTCTATGGTGATATTGGAGATAATCATCAGTGTGATAGTGGGGCAAGGACAGTTCAGGCACCCTCTCCTCTGCTGCCCAATGACCTAGCTGGGTACATCCCCTTGGACACCTGGGATCCCCTCTAGAGCCAAGTCTCTTGCCAACTTCGCTCCCTTAACGTAGATATCTTCTTCCCTGCTCCTATACTGCCCTTCCTCCATTTCCACCCTCCCACTCCCCCAAGCTCTCTCCAGTCTTTCCTTTCTCCCTTCTCTCTCAGGCTCTCCCCTTCCCCCATCCGCACCCCTACCCAATGTGCCTGTTCTAGTGGGAGCTCACCAAATCTAGCTGGACTGGGACTGAATGAGCATGTGATCAAACCAGATTCCCTGAATGTGGCTGACAATGGGGGCTGACTAAGAAGCCATTGATAAAGGCACTGGGACTTGTTTCTACTGCATGTGCTGGCTTTTTGGAACCCTAGTCTATTTGGATGCAAAGTTTTCTAGGCCTGGATGTAAGGGGGAGGGCCTTGGACTTCCTATAGGGCAGGGTTTTCTGCCCTCTCTTAAGGAGTGAAGGGGACTGAGGAGGGTGAGTGGGGGAGCAGGATGGGAATGGGAGGAGGGGAGGAAGTGTAAAGTTTTGAAAGGAAAAAAAAGGAAAAAAGAAAAAAAGGATTATTTGATGGAGGTGGGTCTTGTATCTTATCTGTTGCTTTCATTGGTTAAGTAATAAAGAAACTGCCTAGGCCCATTTGATAGGCCAACCCTTAGGTGGGTGGAGTAAACAGAACAGGATTGGGGGAGAAAGGAGCTGAGTCAGAGAGTCGCCATGATGCTCCCACTCCAGCGAGACGCAGGTTAAGATCCTCCCTGGTAAGCGCACCTCGTGGTGTTACAGAATATTAGAAATGGGTTAGATCGATATGTAAGAGCTAGCCAATAAGAGGCTACAGATAACGGGCCAGGCAGTGTTTAAATGAATACAGTTTCTGTGTAATTATTTCGGGCATAAGCTAAAGCTAGCAATGTGGGCGGCCGGGTGCTGGGGACACAGCCCCTGATGCAACAATTATTGTCATAAAATTAGAAAAATAAAGGCCGGATAATGATTCAATATATTATTTTCATAAACAAAACTCTCACTATTTTCCAAAAAAATCAACATTTTTAAACTATATATAAGAAAGTTAAATTGACAAAGTTATACAATTTAGTCACACTTAAAAATTAATGCATTACACTGTCTAAAAATAAAAGACATCCAATTTGTAGAAGTTGATATTGTTAAATGGAAAACAGATTTCAGTCATGGTGTTTAGACAGCACAGTATGGAAGGCATAGTGTATGTGATTATATATAAAAAGAATGGAGGTCTTTGTGCACAGAGATAAGCACTAGAGGAACCAGAAATGTTAAACATACAAGTTTATTTCTTCAAAGAAAGTGATACATAATCTGTTATCCACCCAGAAGTGTGGGAATGAATATGTTTAATAGCCTGGGGATCTTTGCAGCATATGTATGACCAAGACGACACCAAATCATCTCCCAGACCCATAAGACAGGTTTGTCAATCAATAGAACATATCGTTATAGAAGGTGTCCCCCACACTTCACCAAAATTTTGATGAAGTTATACCTTAAACCTTATTTTCCACATGAAATGAATTAACCATCACCATGAAAATTTTCAACATATTGTGAGTTTAATCCTCTCCTGTTTTATAATAGTTTTAAATTATTGTTTTAAGTTGGAGAGTTGGCTCATCAGGTAAAAATCTTGCTTCATAATCCAAAACCACAGAGAAACCCTGTCGCGAAAAAAAAAAAAAAAAAAACAATACCTTCGTGAAAAGGACATCAACTCCTAAGAGTAGTTCCTTCATTCTATGTATATGGTATGCATACACCTGCATTCACACAGAGGCACAAACCTTCAGTCACACATCTACAATCACAAATACATACATGCACACACCTGCAGTTCTACTCAAAGAAACACACATATACACACACGCTTGAAGGATTTGATACTTCTAGGAGAATTCCAATGATCCAACCTTTGTTGATAGAAAGAAGCATATTTTTTTCCTTGTGTTCCTGCCTAATAAAAGTAGGCAAGGAGACTTCTTGAAATCGATGTGAGAAAATGAAAGTTGAGAAAGACAATAAGATTTTCTTCAATGATACTATCCATGGTCCTAAATCAAGAGACTAGAAAATGTCTCTACTCTCATTGTACATATTATCCTTTAGATGATCAGTTTGAATGGAAACTTGAAGGACAAAAATAGAATAAGGTCAGAGAAAAGCCTGTGAAGAGAAAATTCTTACCCAGAAGTGAAAGAAATGAATCCACCTGAGCCCATTATCTAAATGACTCAAACTGTGGTAGATTCACAGCATAGTGAATGGATCTCTTAATGAAGAAAAAAAAAAAGAAATAGGAATATGGGCATTGAGCTGCTATGTGGCCAAATGACCAAAGGTTTATTTTGATCAAGGGATGAATAAAGTGTAATAAGACTCTTCCATTTATTCAGAAATAATAACTAAGTTTCAAATTTTCCTTAGATGGAGAAGATCCAGCTGTACACATCTGTGAGTATCTTTTGTTTCCTCGTAGAGCTAAATTATGTTCACATGTAGGTGCACAGCCAGTAAACTATGAAGATCTTTATGATACTGAAAGTTAGCAAGAAAAAAAAAAACAAAACTTGATGTTTTTATCTTGAGAAACTTCATCACATCATACGACGTGATCATGCCACGTCTTCTTGGGAAATAAAAATGCTAGTTCTGAAACAAAGCTAGGGACTAAGGCTGAGTATCTGAGAGATGAGTCTTGTAAGAAGCTGGGACAGCAAATGCAAAGGGAGAACACACGTCATGTTGTAGGATGACCTTTGAAGCATGTGTGTGGTCAAGAGGACAGCACATCATCTCCCAGACCTGTAACACAAGCTTGTTAATCACTGGAATGTATAATTACAGAATACGACCCCAGAATTTTGATGAAGTTATACCTTAAGCTTTATTTTCCACATGAGGGGAATTAACCTTCACCATGAAAATTTTTGTAGTAGGGTCGGCTGGGCTGCGTCCCCGGCACCCGGCTGCCCACATTACTAGCTTATGCCCCGAAATAATTACATGAAAACTGTATTCTTTTAAACACTGCCTGGCCCGTTATCTGTAGCCTCTTATTGGCTAGCTCTTACATATCGATCTAACCCATTTCTAGTATCCCTGTAACACCACAAGGTGCGCTTACCAGGGAGGATCTTAACCTGTGTCTGGCTGGAGTGGGAGAATCATGGCGACTCTCTGACTCAGCTTCTTTCTCCCCCAATCCTGTTCTGTTTACTCCACCCATCTAAGGGTTGGCCTATCAAATGGGCCTAGGCAGTTTCTTTATTAGTTAACCAATGAAAGCAACAGATAAGATACAAGACCCACCTCCATCATTTCCCCTTTTTCTGTTTAAACAAAAAAGAAAGGCTTTAACTTTAACAGTAAAATTACATATAACAAAACAGTTATCAAGTAAGAATTACAGTTACAATATTTATATTTATTTTATCTCTTATCATAACTAAGGAAAACTATAACTATTTATTCTTCAACTCCATCAAAGACTCCAGAAGGATATAATAATACCTAAGTAAACAGGAAGTCCAAAACTCTAGAAATGACAGAGACATCTCGCTGCCTGGACAGTCACCCAAAGTTCTTTTGTACCGTTGGGGCATCCGTCTTTGGCCTTCAGGCCCACAGTATCCAGCAGACATTTCCATGAAGCAGGAAATTTCAAAGACAGTTTAGTTACTTTCTGCTGTGTCCTGCAGAATGTCTCATAGACTCTTTCATTAATCAGGAACCCCGAAAGATCATCTCACCTTTAGGCAAGTTCAGCAGTCCTCTCTCTGCGGGTTCTCTGTGTCCAGTTTATGCAACAGTCCACAGGCAAGAGCAGTTTCTTGCCCAAATGACTATCCAACTCCATAAGGATCCTCTTCGATGCCCATCTTCCTCTCGAAGTAGCTGGTGCTGCCAGGAGCAGACGTGTCTCATAGTCATAAAAAGCCCTAAGTTATTAAAACATTTAAATGCCATATTCTGCAGTCTTTGAAAGATATGAAGAATGCCTATCTAACTAAAATATATCTCTATATATCTAGAAAATCTAACTAACATGACTACAAGCTTGACTATTATCCATTAACAACCTATATTTCCTAATTATACATTACATTTTAAAATGAACCACGCAATCACAATATCTTAATCAAGATCAGAAATACATATAACAAAATTGACCTTAAAATCCATACCAATGCAAATTATTCATATCTATATCATATCCCCCTTTAAATGTAAAAGCATATTTATAAACAATATTTGGGAACATGGGCGCAGTTTTTTTCTCTCCAAACTGCTTCCTGCATATCTTTCATGGGGTAACCTGTGTGCCAGGTTCATCTCAGTTGGCAGTTGAGTGAAGTAAATTTTTTGACGATGTTCACAGCAACCTTTCAGGAGGGCGAGGTCTATCATACCAAATCGGAATAGATGCAATCCACAGGGTCACATCCTCTGTGAAAACAAAAGAAGACCCTCTCCAAAGCATCATATCCTTAGACCCAAATTTTGAAATCGTAATACCCTTATATCCATTCTGGTTTAGCTTGGCAGCCCATGTAATGAAATGTCTCTCTGTAGTTAGCTCCTTCACAATCAAAAATTTTAAAGAAAACACAATAATACAAAGAATCCAGACTCTCTGTGAATTTTCCATTTTTACGTGGCTTATTTTTCTTTATTTCTTTTAATCTATTACTATCTGAACTCTGTCTCTTTAAAGACTTTACCCTTTTTTTTAAGGCATTAACTTTATTCTCTCTATATATATATATATATTTTTTTTCTCTCTCAAGCCTATGTACATTCATCCAACACTGTGATCTTTTATGTCTGAATCTGTTTTATTGTGAATCTGTAACTTTTTTTTACTATCCAGGAGCATTTCTTAAAATGTTAAGCAGTTCTTAAAAACTTAAGTTGCAGCATGTACAAGTAATACGGTATTGTGTGTCCTGCCCAGTCTAAACCTTAACTGTGCGCTGTTATTATGGTAATTACGGTAGTTCCTGCCTGAGGTCAGCACAGTTCAGCATGGAGCAGCAGCTCCTGCCTCAGAGCCTTTTGGTGCCCCTGAGCTGAGCACAGTTCCAGGCACACAGCAAGTCCACATTGGCGCCAAGCAAGCCTTAGAGCTTTATTTCAAATGCTCTATTTAAAAGCTCTGTCTCCCGCCGGAGCCAGACAGAGATTGCGGCGGCACAACCCAGAAAGCCGGCATTTTAAAACAGCCAGTTTTTTCCTGCTGCCGAGTTAGGACAATTTCTTTGCGGCAAGCAACCCAGAAACAGCAAAAAGCTGCGTTAAACTCTCTTTTCCTTATTTTTAAGCCTTCTCAGGTTTTTAAGTGGATTTAGCCCATCACGTCGGGCGCCACTCTGTAGTAGGGTCGGCTGGGCTGCGTCCCCGGCACCCGGCTGCCCACATTACTAGCTTATGCCCCGAAATAATTACATGAAAACTGTATTCTTTTAAACACTGCCTGGCCCGTTATCTGTAGCCTCTTATTGGCTAGCTCTTACATATCGATCTAACCCATTTCTAGTATCCCTGTAACACCACAAGGTGCGCTTACCAGGGAGGATCTTAACCTGTGTCTGGCTGGAGTGGGAGAATCATGGCGACTCTCTGACTCAGCTTCTTTCTCCCCCAATCCTGTTCTGTTTACTCCACCCATCTAAGGGTTGGCCTATCAAATGGGCCTAGGCAGTTTCTTTATTAGTTAACCAATGAAAGCAACAGATAAGATACAAGACCCACCTCCATCAAATTTTCAACATATTGTGAGTTTAATCCTCTTCTGTTCTATAACAGTTTTAAATTATTGTTTTAAGTTGGTGAGGTGGCTCATCAGGTAAAAGATCTTGCTTCATAAACCTGACAACCAGAGTTTGATTCCCAATACCTTCATGAAAAGGACATCAACTCCTCAGAGGAATTCCTTGATTCTATATGTGTGGCATGCATATATATACCTGCATTCACACAGAGGCACACACCTTCAGTCACACATCTACAATCACAAATACATACATGCACACACCTGCAATTCTACTCAAATAAACACAGGCACACACACACACACACACACACACACACACATACACACGCTTGAAGGGTCAGGGGAATGTGAAGGATTTGATACTTCTAGGAGAATTCCAATGATCCAGCGTTTGTTGATAAAAAAGAAGCATGTCTTGCCTAATGTTCCTGCCTAATAAAAGTAGGCAAGGAGACTTCTTGAAATGTATGTAAGAAAATAAAAGTTGAGAAAGACAATGAGACTTTCTTCAATAATACTGTCCATGGTCCTAAATCAAGAGACTAGAAAATGTCTCTACTCTCATTGTTTTCATTATCCTTTAAACAATCAGTTTGAATGGAAACCTGAAGGACAAAAAATAAGGTCAGAGAAAAGCCTGTGAAGAGAAAATTCTTACTCAGCAGTGAAAGAAATGAATGCACCTGGGACCATTATCTAAATGACT
>JABTXL010005970.1:279335-292350 GCA_025134845.1 Neodon shergylaensis
CTCTCTCTCTCTCTCTCTCTCTCTCTCTCTCTCTCTCTCTCTCTCTCGTGTGTGTGTGTGTAAATTTTAAAATGGTGTACACAGAATGTATTATCATTTCCAGTTCAGTCAGTCCAATAGGAGTGTTGGAAAGAGTTCTGTAGGTAAGGGAGGTCTTCTGTAACGACGAAAAAAACTCTGACCGTTTCCCCAGATGTACCCAACTGGATTTAACAAGTGTAATCTGTGCTCTTAGATACCCGTCAGTGCCCTCGCAGGCATCGGTTGACTCTGAAACTCGGCTGTGCTGGACTGATTCTTGTCTTGATCCTGATTGGAATCAGTGTCGCAGGTAAGTGAGGCTGAGCTTTAGCTTTATTATTCTCCCACATAAACATTAGTCCTCTTCATGGTACTTGGCTATCTTGAGCCTAGAAGAAGGTCAGTGGTGTGTAATGTTACATGGAAACATTTCTTGTTCACTGCAGAATCCTTACATGTCTTCCATACTTCTTAGTTTTTATAAGAACCAACTGGGATATTTCATATGTGCGTCTTGAGCTATAAAAAGTCTAAGTGTGACAAAAAGGAACAATGACTAAGAAAACTAAAAGGTCCCCAAATTTAGCTCACTACATGTTTGCTAAACATTCTATTGGGATGGGTGTTATAGAAGATATGCAAGCTTAGGTGTGACTATGGGAATCTGAGATTTGCAACAACACCCATAAATGGACTTGTCAATCAGATCGTATGTAACCCCAGAGTTGTTTGAATCCATGTGTTCTGTGCTTTTCTCGTCCATATATCCTCTCTCCACACTTGTCCCTTAATCCAGTTTGCTAATGTTTTATCCTCAGTCCATATGCTCAGGTTTATTGAAATAACTTGATTTCCTGAAGTGAGAAAGAGAACACATGTTCCACCATTTCTTTCTGCATTTAATCTTCTCTGTGTGTTTTCTTATTTACTAGTGGGATTTTTAGTGCAAAGCCCACCAAGAGTGAACATGACTGAACCAACAGGTAATTGTGTGGCTTGAATTATCTGAGAATAAGAGATTTTTTACAGAAAACATGAGTTACTTCATACAAAATGCACAAAGCCTTCCCTTAATACACTATATCTGTATAGTATTGTCTGGGAAGACAGCTGTGAAAACATTAAGAGCTTGCAAGGGGTCACAGGGTTTGTAAGTGTTGGTTCTGGGAACTGCGTTGAAGCTTTGTGACCTTGACATCTATAATATTAAACACCTGTGCATGCTGCCTCAGACTGCTAATGCACATGATCTTAATAGGCAAATAGTAAATTTGAGTATTTTAGTAAGCGTGTTGCACAGTTAACTTTGTCTGAAGCAAATTAGTGGAAATAAAACATAAAATGAATCCTTTGTCATTAATTGTGATTTCTTGACATATGACAGCATTAACCTTGTTCCAGAATGAGCTAATTAAGCAGCTACTGTGTGGAGCTGATTATTGTGTAGCAGGAACAGAACAGAAATATATACATGTCTTCTTTCTTACTCTAGGGGGAACAGCCGTACTAACATGCCCGAGAGATTGGCATCCATACTGGGATAAATGTTTATTTATTTCTCAAACTTCTGGTTCTTGGGCTGAAGGTCAAGCTGACTGCTCTGTGAGAGAAGCCACTTTGCTGCTCCTTGAAAACAAAGAAGAATTGGTAAATTGATAAAAGTTGCTCAGTAGAACATAACACACTCTTTAAGCTATGTTGATACCACTGGACTTTAAACAATGGTCTGTGCTGAGAATGTTGAGTCTTGGATCAAAAACATCTTATATTCTGAGAGACTAATCAGATTTATGATATAAAAACTAAATAAAGTGAGGTGAATCAATTATATATACATGAATATATAGAGAACAGTTTCACAAAACAGGGAGAATTACATTGGTAGGGAGCTAAGAGGCACTTCAAATGGAGTAATAGTGTTTAAGAAGGTTAATAGAAGAAAGTATATACTCAACAAACAGATTTTAGATTAAATGTACAACTCTGTTTTGATTATAGAAATTCATTCAGAACTTCTCAAATAGAAATAAAATGGATTTTTTTATTGGATTAAATTATGTACCAGCCGAAAAGATCTGGAAGTGGATAAATGGATCTATTTTAAATCCTGATGTGTAAGTATTAAATGAGCTAATTTAAAGGCTCAATTCACATCTATTTCATTGCACATTGAATTTTATAATATTAATTTAGTTTTTAAATTTCTGAGAGAGTCAGAATAGGATGAAAAGACAATTCAGAATTTGGTTGAATCCTCTGATGTACCAGTAGACATCAACCCTTTATAATTGTATGTGTGAGTTTATTTATAACTTAGTTTTAAAGGACAAGAAGTACATACTTACATAGAATTTCTTAAAAATTATTTATTCATTTTATCCAATGCGTGTGTGCCTCAGTGTATGTATGTGTACCATGTGCATGCAGAGCTCACAGAGGTCAGAAGAGGACATAAGATTCTCGAACTGGAGTTACAGATGATTGTGAGCTGCCCTGTGCATGCTGGACCTTGAATCTGGGTACTCTGGAAGAGCAGTAAGCACACTTAGCCACTAAGTCAGTCCCTACACTGAAATTCTTAAGCAGTACTTTTAGAATTGTGGTAACAAAGTTGGAGCATATTGTGTCATGAAATAAAATTCTTTGGACAGAATCAGAGTAGACATTGCCATTTCAAAATATTTTCATATATAACAGGGTTTCATTTCAGTGTGTATGTGTGTGTGTGTGTTTGTGTGTTTGTATTGATCTTGGTTTTCATGTGTTTGTTTCTTAATTGTGCTGTGATGTAAATGATTACATAATTTTGACTAATAGTGAAAATATGATAAGTGAAAAAATATATGTAAAGTCTAAAATTAAGCTCAGGTGATCTGCCATTTTACTCTGTGGATCAAGCAACATTCTGATTAGCTGGTAGTGACCAGGGAAATTTGGAGGTCACCCTGATACAATGGAAAGAGAGTCAGTAAAACCCTGCTTTTGTTTTGCTGGCCTGAGAAAAGAGCTCTGGGTAAAAGCTGTACCTGTGTAAACCTCCCAGCTCATTTCACAGAAAGCATATAAAAAGCCAGGCATAGAAGGGCTTATCTATATCACAGCACTCCTGCAGACAGATGGGAAGTGGAGACAGGAAAACCACCTAGAGACACCTAGGACAGTTAACCTAGAGTACATGACCTAGTGATAGAAACAAGGTAGAAAGGGAGGGTCTCCCTAAAATTGTCCTCTGACTTCTTCCCAAACTCTGACCTTTCCTCTCTCCCTCCTTCCCCACTCTCTCACACATACAAAAAGTAAATATCTGAACTCCCTGAATACTTGTCTTGGGGTAAGAAAACCAAGGGGAAAATAAAAATTTTGCATCCAGGATTATTTTTGCGAATAAATTAGATAATTTTAGAGACCTCACCAGAAGCTTGTCTGGGAAAGCCCTGGGAAACCATCAAAGTCTTTTTAAAAAGAAGCTTTAGTTGAGAAGATAGGTTGTTTAAAAAATATATATAAAGATTGAAGAAATAAGCTAAAGGATGGAAAAATAAAATGTAGGGACATTTGCAAAAACCCCGTTGAGGGAAGTTCATAGTTTGGTTAGCATGCCGCGTACTAGGATGACATCAAATTTATGGTTCATGCCCAAGGGGCTCCATGAAAAAATGAAAATGAGAAGAGCCAGCTGTGAGGGAGCCCTACCTACTGCCTGATGTGTGACACACTATGTTAGAAACAGGCTAGTCTTAAATGCACCCCTTTCTTGTAATCAGCCCAGAAGCTGTCTGTGTTAGTGCTTGACTTCTGGTTTCATTCCCATGTGCAGTGAGCCTACGACTGCTTCATGTGGGACTATTGTGATAAAGCAAAGACTTCCCAGCCTCTAGGATGAGAAGGGAAGGAACTTGATTCTTGTCCCCATGACTGGAGGTTATTTGCTTCTCTGCAACCAATTCTGTAGACACACTGCATCCACTCTGTATGTTGAATAGTTTATGGGAACTTATTTTGTGTAATTATTGTCATGTATTTATGCACACCTCAATACCTTCCCCCCAAACATTAGTTGGTTCTACCCTATGTATTTAAGGAAACTGAAGCTCAGAAAATTGAATATGATTTTCACATGATCACGTGCCATGTTTGTAGTAGAATGAGGAGGTTTCATCTCCCATTCTCAAGCCTTTACCTTTTTCTACATCATGATGAAGATTACTGCTGGAAAAATTCTTTTGAAGTGAGGGTACAACTGAAAGCTCTAGAGGTTTCTATCAGCAGTATCATTAATGTTTATATATTTTTAATTATAAAAATAATTTGTTTGTTACTTGTGTTTCCTATGCTCAAACACTATGCAATCTACATCATCCTTCAAAGTTCAAAGAAAATAAATGACCAATGTGATGATTAAAAAATGTGGCTACCAATGGGGGAGGACTGAGAAGCCATTGATAATGGCACTGGGACCTGTTTCTACTGCATGTACTGGCTTTTTGGAACCCTAGTCTATTTGGATGCACACCTTCCTGGGCCTGGATGGGGGGAGGGGGTCTTGGACTTCCTACAGGGCAGGGTATCTGCCCTCTCTTAGGAAGGGAGGGGGAAGGAGGAGGGGGAGTGGGGGAGTGGGAGGAGGGGAATGGGAGGAAGAGGGGGAGTGGGAGGAGGGGAATAGGAGGAGGGGAGGAAGTATAAATATTTTTAATGGAAAAATAAAAATAAAAAAAAGAAAAATAAAAAAAATAATTCTAAACACTAAGAGAAGCTCTTTCTTGCTCTTTAGATTACAAATCAATCTCAAGAATAAAGAATACAGCTGTGTCAGCATCTCACAGGAAAAAATTTATTCTGACTCCTGTTCTGTATACAAATCTTGGATCTGCCAAAAGAAGCTGAAACAAGTCGGAAACCCCATGTCCTGACTCCTGGTTGGAAATGTCATCGCTATTCTTTTACTCTCCACACCAGATCTCTGTATGCTATTTTTCAAAGATATAGGCCATTCCAGTGCATGGTTAGTGGCACCAAACACGAACTATAAAAGCAATGTGACTCTTACAGATGCTCCCTTCCAGTTTCTTTAATCTGTAAATATGAATGTACACAGACATGGGTGTGCCATTCTAAGAGAGGTCTTCTATAGAAGGAAGTCCAGGCCAGTAGAGGGCACTGAAGGCCTTGTGTGGCCTTTCTGAGCTTGATACCTGAGATTATCTGCAAACAGTTGCAGAAAACTGTTTCCAATATCCTTATCTGTACCCACTTCAAGCTGTATCACATCTGGGCTGTAGAACCTTAATTAAGTCTTTGTTCTTGACCCTGACATCAGAGGTCCATAGTTAAGAACCTTGGGAACGGGAGAGTTTGTTTTGGTTGACACCTCCAAAATAATCAATTAGTAATTGACTAAGGTTGTGATAATGAGAGTGACTCTAGGTAAATCTAGCTCTGTCCATGTGATGCCTCCCACCCTGCTGTGATCCCTCAGCAGCCCCTGGGCAGATGATGGCACAATGACTTTGGATTTTTCAGTCTTCAGAGCTGTGAGACTGAATGTCTATTCTCAACCAGTTTCCTCATATAGCAACAAAAGTGGACTAAGACAAGACCTTGTCTCTTCCCACTGTTCCACAAGTCTTCCCATTTAATTTTCTCATCACTTCTTTCTTTCATGCCTCTCTATTGCTTAAGCTTCATGCAGAAATAGTAGGAAGTATGCAGTTAAATATTTAGTTATTTTAGTAGAATTTTTAGATTGCGCAGTTAGAGAAGTTAAAATAAAATTAACATTCACTATGATAAAACTCTTGGATGTTCACTTTTCTAAAAAACAAAAAAAATAGGAATTGCCAAATTTTCCAAAGTAGTCAAATAAATAAGAAGAATGAATTTACTTTATAAGGAGGCATAAGATAACTGTTAAAATAGATATGCATACCCTAATCATTCAATGTAGAACTCGTTTCTGAAATTGATGCATATGCTATGATGCAAATAAAATCTCATTTAAAAATGGCTTTTACTTTACAAATTGTTACTTTGTGTGTATGGATGTTCTATTTGCTTGCATGTATGTGCACCATGTGCATACAGCACTCTTGAAAGCAAGATAGGAGCAGTGTATCTCCTGGGCCGGTAATTATAGATGGTTACAGGCTGCAGTGTGGGTGCTGGGATCAAACCTGGGTCTTTTGCAAGAGCAGTAAATACTACTAACCACTGAACCATCACAAAATCTGAATATTATTACATGTCAGAAATAATACTTTTATTGTTGTTGATAATAACTTTACAATATATGAAACATCAAGAATAATTCAATTTGTGAAAATTTGTAGAAACAAATCATCTAAGAAAACATTTCAGAAGAAAACAGCACTATAAAGCAATGGTTAACAACAGTGAAGTTTTAGGACAGGACTGAAATTGTTAAGAACAGGTAGCTAAGCAGATAGGAGCAAGAGGGAGCCAGGGTCATGCACAACAACCTTTTGTAGTTAGGTACATTTTGACCAGAGTGGCGGGAGACAAGGGGACTACAGCTCTGCCTTGGTTGTTGTGTCTCCTGATGTTCACAATTGTCTTTTTGAAACTGCAGTTGGGCTCCTTCTGCCTTGTAAGAAACTAAGACACAAGAGGACTTTCTGAATGACCATACATGTCACCATTGAGTGTAGTAATAGGCAGGGAAGTAAAAACTGTGGTGACATCTTGGTCTTGGAACAATTTCCTTTAGGAGAGAAGGAGTTCCCAACAAGAGAATTTTACATTGATATCACAGATTTTGGACCATACGAAACTTGGGTGTATTATATCCTGCAGAGCCCAATTGACTACCTCCTACCTTCAGACCAGCCTGCTTCAATTTTGCTCTGCAATGTACATTCACATTGAGTTTCTATGCTTTGGTAAACAAACTTCTGCTCAAATTGTGTCATGGGTGTTTTTTTTTTTCTTTGAGATGACAAGAATAGGTGAGAAGCTGTTACCTGGTAAAAATGACACCATCAGAACAGAGATCAAAGGGGAATATTCCCATAATTCACAATGTTTACACAACCTCTGGGGATGGTGTTGGTACCAACCTTTTATGCTGTCCAGGGTGATCTGAATCCTCTTGATGGTCATGATACATCACACATGGATGATAGCTCTGAAATCAAGTAATCTAAAGGCATATTGATAGGAATGTTCTTCCATGACACCTCCATCAAGAAAGTAAATTACCAGTATTAGCTTACTTTTGGATAGGCTCCTACTGGGATCTACTTAAATTGTGAAAGTGAAAATTCACCAGAAAGCCATGTCTCACTGTATCTCAACAGGCTAAAAATATCATGTCTAGCTGAGATTATTACAGGTGTGCACACTCATCTGACAGATTTAATTTGGTATTTATCAATATATATAGCTATAACCAGAAGCTAAGCCAAAAGTTGGTAGTTAGTCTGATATTTAGAGCCTAATTTCTGCCAATTTCCAAACTAGAGAAGAGATGAGAAAACTGACGACAATACAGAGCATAGGAAAAGTAACTACATTTGTGGCACTAAATTCTAACAAGGATATTGTAGGGAATCTTGGAGTTGGCCCAGTCTAGTTCCCTTGAGAAGCATGAGTCATAAGTTTTTCAATAAGAATCCATCACTGCCAAAGCACAGTGTGCCTTTCAGTTTCTAATAAACCAAAGAATTTTTTCATTCAGTGAAGTGTTCAGGCTGCCTGCATTTTTCTGTTTTCCTTAGAACTTGACAGGATATTTTGTTTTAAATATTAATCTTATGTACCCTATATAGCGAGAAAGCCATTGAATCTTGGAAACTACCACAGTATTAATCCCAGAAACCACAATTATGATGTGGGAGTGTCATATATCAATCTGTTGATTTCATTGGTTAAGTAATAAAGGAACTGCTTGGCCCTCATAGGTTAAAACATAGGTGGGAGGAGTAAACAGAATAGAATGTCAGTAGGAAGAGGAAGTGAGCTCAGAAACCATGCAGCTCCGCTCACAGACATCATGCAGCTCCTCTCAGGGCAGACGTGGGGCATGAAGCTCAGACCCAGGATGGACGTAGGCTAGAATCTTCCTGGTAAGCGCACCTAGGGGTGCTACATACCTTATTAGAAATGGGCTAGTCCAGGTGCGAGAGTTAGCCGAGAAGAGGCTAGATATCATGGGCCAAGCAGTATTTAAAAGAATACAATTTGTGTGTTGTTATTTCGGGCATAAGCTAGCCGAGCAGGCGGTCGAGGTGCTGGGGTCGCAGCCCCGCCGCCCCTTATTACTACACAATTATATTGTGATTCTGATAAAATTATAAAAAGTGATTTCTTTCACTAAACTTGTCAGAGCCTCGGATTTGCTATGACCCATCAAACTCATGCATGGTTAAGATGGCATTTCTCACTATAGCAAGTAAACTTGACCAGGTAAGTAAGTGCTGGTGCTTACTGAATGTCATAAAACACAGGAGGGGATTCTTCTCTCCAAAATTAAAAATGCATTCACTGCACTATCAAACAATCTCACTCTGAGCAAGAATAGTGATACACAAAAATTTTGAGGTGTCTAAAATTTAATTTTTAAAGTGATGGTGATCATGTCAGGGAAAAGCAGCCAGCAACTGAAGTTCAAAAAACTGGTCCAACTGCAAACCGAGCTCTCATGGGTGAATGTTGGATGGGCAAGGCCCTGAGGGCACTGGTTGAAGAATGTCTCTTGCTACATCTATGCCTTTATATCTTTGCTGCTGAATTTTTCTATTATCTCTAAGGGCATGGATGGTTATGGTGAGATTCCCACTGCCCTTAATGTAGTGTGATTATCTTATAAAAAATATCCCATTCTAATGGACATTTTTACCTGTAAATTATTATGAAGATGATTTCCTACTAAGCAATGTACTTTATACTTTTGAACTGAAGCAAAGATTTTATAGAATAATAGAGTTGCTTTAATTTTGACAATTGAGAGTCTTAAGAAATAAAGTACAGGATAATAATAGAGATTAGCTTAGTGGGAAAACTAATAGAGGTAAAAGCAAGATATGGTGCTGTCTCTGCTCCTGATAATGCAGGGCTTCAGAGGATACAAAATGAGAATAAGGAAATGTCACATAACTAGTTTTTCTTGAGGAGTTGTATACACTGTGACTTATTAAGAAAAACAACTGTGTCCCAGATGCTATGTTAGCTCAAGTTATTTTTATCTTAATGTTGAGAGATGTGCTCACAGGTTTGGTGTACATCATTACTGAAAGAAAGCTTTAAAAATGGCTTAAGTTAAGTTGTTTCTGTTAATAGCTGTGAGCTGAAAAACCTGGGGAAACAACCTAAAGTTACAAATGCACAAAGCTGAGTGAAGGACTCATTGAGATCAAGGATCAAGAACAAAGGAGTCTGGTTACCACTAGCTGCCATGACATTTTTGTTAGGATAGGTTGGAGATTAAAGATGATTCCTTGTGCCCATTTCTGCCCTCAGTTTCCTGATATAAAAAGCTGTTGATGAGTGGGTATGTAACCTGAGCATTTAAAGAAGAGACAACTGATTGCTTTTCATATGTAAAATTTTAGGTTTGGGATTATTTTAAGATTTCTTATAAGATTACCTTTTGAGATAATAATAAAATGATTGTTCCATTTTTGTAACCACAAAATGCAGCCTGTCAGCAAAGGAACTGGCTGAGAAAAAATACTTTGCTCACTCACACTGCGTTAATCTATAACAAGTTGTATTGGTATAAATGTATATAATTTCTTGGGATAGGGTAGTAGGGAGGCCGTTTGTTTGTTTGTCCCCAGCTGCACAGACCCGAAATAAACACACAGAAACTATATTATTTGCAATACTGTTTGACTAATAGCCTAAGCATATTTCTGGCTAACTCCTATATGCTAAATCAACCCATCTCCATTAATCTATCTATTGCCATGAGGCTGTGACTTACCCAGTAAAGTTCTGGTATCTGTGTCCAGCAGGGATAAATGGCTTCTCCTGACTCTGCCTTCTTTCTCCCAGCATTCAGTTTAGTTTTCCCCATCTAGCTCTACTCATTTGCTCTATTACACAGCCCAAACCAGCTTCTTTATTCATTAACCAACAAAAGCAACACATAAAAAGAAGGACCTTCCACAACATTTACTCTTTTTTGTTTAAATAGAAAATGAAGGTTTTAACTTTAAAACAGAAAAACTATATGTGACAAACATGGATCAATCAATATCTACTTTATCTTTCATCATAACTAAGAAAACTATAATTGTAAGAATTTGTTCTTCAACAAGTGTTAGCCAATAAGAAGCTGGAGCTATTTGACCAATCAGTGATTTAGATGCCTGTCTAAATTTTTTTTTATTTTTTTATTAAAGATTTCTGTCTCTTCCCCACCGCCGCCTCCCCTTTCCCTCCCCCTCCCCCAATCAAGTCCCCCTCCCTCGTAAGCCCAAAGAGCAGTCAGGGTTGCCTACCCTGTGGGAAGTCCAAGGACCACCCACCTCCATCCAGGTCTAGTAAGGTGATCATCCAAACTGCCTAGGCTCCCACAAAGCCAGTATGTGCAGTAGGATCAAAATTGTTCTTGCCATTGTTCTTGAGGTCTCAGTAGTCCTCATTGTCCGCTATGTTCAGCGAGACCAGTTTTATCCCAGGCTTTTTCAGACCCAGGCCAGCTGGCCTTGGTGAGTTCCCGATAGAACATCCCCAATGTCTCATTGTGTGGGTGCACCCCTCGCGGTCCTGAGTTCCTTGCTCGTGCTCTCTCTCCTTCTGCTCCTGATTTGGACCTTGAGATTTCAGTCCGGTGCTCCAATGTGGGTCTTTGTCTCTGTCTCTGTCTCTGTCTCCTTTCATCGCCTGATGAAGGTTAATATTCAGGAGGATGCCTATATGTTTTTCTTTGGGTTCTCCTTCTTATTTAGCTTCTCTTAGAACCTCAGTTATAGGCTCAATGTCCTTTATTTATGGCTAGAAACCAAATATGAGTGAGTACATCCCATGTTCCTCTTTTTGGGTCTGGCTTACCTCACTCAGGATAGTGTTTTCTATTTCCATCCATTTGCCTGCAAACTTCAAGAAGTCCTTGTTTTTTACTGCTGAGTAGTACTCTAATATGTATATATTCCATACTTTCTTCATCCATTCTTCAATTGAAGGGCATCTAGGTTGTTTCCAGGTTCTGACTATTACAAACAATGCTGCTATGAACATAGTAGAGCATATACTTTTGTTGTATGATAGGGCCTCTCTTGGGTATATTCCCAAGAGTGGTATTGCTGGGTCCAGGGGTAGGTTGATCCCGAATTTCCTGAGAAACCTCCACACTGCTTTCCAGAGTGGTTGCACAAGTTTGCATTTCCACCAGCAATGGATGAGTGTGCCCCTTTCTCCACAACCTCTCCAGCAAAGGCTATCATTGGAGTTTTTGATTTTAGCCATTCTGACAGGTGTAAGATGATATCTCAAAGTTGTCTTGATTTGCATTTCCCTGATCGCCAAGGAAGTTGAGCATGACCTTAGTTGTCTTTTGGCCATTTGAAATTCTTCTGTTGAGAGATCTCTGTTCAGCTCAGTGCCCCATTTTTTAATTGGGTTGATTAGCCTTTTACGGTCTAGTTTCTTGAGTTCTTTATATATTTTGGAGATCAGACCTTTGTCAGTTGTGGGGTTGGTGATGATTTTCTCCCAGTCAGTGGGTTGCCTTTCTGTCTCAGCGACAGTGTCCTTTGCTTTACAGAAGCTTCTCAGTCTCAGGAGGTCCCATTTATTCAATGAGGCACTTACTGTCTGTGCTGCTGGGGTTATATGTAGGAAGTGGTCTCCTGTGCCCACATGTTGTAGAGTACTTCCCACTTTCTCTTCTAACAGGTTCAGTGTGTTCGGACTGATATTGAGGTCTTTAATCCACTTGGACTTGAGTTTTGTGCATGGTGATAGATATGGATCTATTTTCATTCTTCTAGAGATTGACATCCAGTTTTGCCAGCACAATTTGTTGAAGATGCTCTCTTTTTTCCATTGTATACTTTTAGCTCCTTTATCGAAAATCAGGTGCTCATAGGTTTGTGGGCTAAAGTCAGGGTCTTCTATTCGATTCCACTGGTCGACTTCTCTGTTTTTATGCCAATACCAAGCTGTTTTCAATACTGTAGCTCTGTAATAGAGTTTGAAGTCAGGGATGGTAATGCCTCCAGACGTTCCTTTATTGTATAAGATTGTTTTGGCTATCCTGGGTTTTTTGTTTTTCCATATAAAGTTGATTATTGTCTTCTCCAAATCTGTGAAGAATTTGATGGGATTTTGATGGGGATTGCATTGAATCTATAGATTGCTTTTGGTAGAATTGCCAGTTTTACTATGTTGATCCTCCCAATCCAAGAGCAAGGGAGATCCTTCCATTTTCTGGTGTCCTCTTCTATTTCTTTCTTCAAAGACTTAAAGTTCTTGTTAAATAGATCTTTCACTTCCTTGGTCAGGTTTACCCCAAGATATTTTATGCTCTTTGTGGCTATCGTGAAAGGTGATGCTTCTCTTATTTCCCTCTCTGTTTCTTTATCCTTAGTGTATAGGAAGGCAACTGATTTTTTGGAGTTGATCTTGTATCCTGCCACATTACTAAAGGTGTTTATCAGCTGTAGGAGTTCTTTGGTAGAGTTTTTGGGGTCGCTTATGTATACTATCATATCATCTGCAAATAATGACAGCTTAACTTCTTCCTTTCCAATACGAATCCCCTTGATCCCCTTATGTTGTCTTATTGCTATTGCTAGAACTTCAAGCACTATATTGAAGAGGTATGGAGAGAGTGGACATCCTTGTCGTGTTCCTGAGTTTAGTGGGATGGCTTTGAGTTTTTCTCCGTTTAATTTAATGTTAGCTGTCGGCTTGCTGTAAATAACTTTTATTATATTTAGGTATGACCCTTGTATCCCTAGTCTCTCCAATACCTTTATCATAAGGGGTGTTGAATTTTGTCGAATGCTTTTTCAGCATCTAATGAAAT
>JABTXL010005970.1:297350-337053 GCA_025134845.1 Neodon shergylaensis
AAGGGTCTTCAGGAACAGGACCCGGCTCCTTCCTTGCTAGGGATCTCTCCAACCAAAAGCCTACCTCTTTGCTTTAATTGAAGAGGGGCAATCTGCTCTTGGTGTTGTGCTCTGGTCCCTGCTGTCTGCCGCCGCCCGCGCCCGTCTGTCACCTGGGCCTGCGCACCGGTGGGCTGCCGCCTGGGCCTCTGCCTTGTGATATCCATGCGTTATTTGCGTGCCCTTCTGTTATTATTTCTGCAGGTGATATTTCCTGGTTTTTCGGGTTCCGGCAGGCGGGTGGGCGGGGTGGCTTTGAAAGGGCGCGGGGGCCCCGGTCTTTAATGAGGATCGAGGGCGACAGGGGAGGAAGAAAGGAAGGAAACCGGGGTGTGCTCCCCCAATCAGTGATTTAATTAATACATTTTCTGTGTGGTTATATCATGAGTCTGTGTGCTAGAAATGAACAAGCAGCCTACTACTACAAATTGGCACCACTGTGCCCAACTATAATCCACTTAAAACCTGAGAGTTAGGAAAGGAATTCTACGCACAAAGAAACAAAAATCAGAGTTAAGCAAGACTTGCTGCCATGGCTCCTTTAAGAAAGATTTTCCTGATTCAACAGTAGCAGAAAAAAAGCCATGTAGTTTTAAACTAGTAGCTCCTTCAGCCATGCTGCCAGTGCAAACTCTGGCTCTTTCAGGAGGCTGAGCTTTTAAATGGGTTTTGTGGGCACCCTGCTGCAAGTTACTCAGTAGCAGCATGGGCCAACTGGTTAACAGAGTTGAGGTGGTGAGGACAGCTCTTAGCTGGCAGTCTCCGAGGCAGTGAACAGACTTCTGCCGCATCAGATTGGGCAAAATGAGCAGGCAGGACCTTTTTTGCACTAGCAATGCCACAGTTTAGGTTTTTAAGAGGCGCTTAGCATTTTAGAAAGAGCGCCTGGACAGAAAATAATTACAAAAACACAATAAAGACAGATTTAGATAAAAAGACCTCTAAATGGGTCATAGTGTTAGATAAATGTACGCAGGATTTGGAGAGAAAAAATATAGAAAGTTATAAAAAGTAAATAATTTTTTAAAAAGGCAATGTCTTTAAAGAGACAAAATACAGACAGCCATAGTTTTAAAGGAGTAAAGGAAAACAAACCACATAAAGATGTAATATATACAGAGAGCCTGGATTATGTATATTATTCTGTTTTCTTTTAACTTTTTTGACTGCAAAAAAAGCTAAGTAACCAACATATATAATTTAAAGGTATCTGGTCTTCCAAATTTGTGTCTAAGGATATATTCCTTTGGAAAAGAAGTTCTTTTGTTTCCACCAAGTATGAAAACCTGTGGATTCCTTCTAGACTAATGTGGTTTGGTAAACCAAGAACCCCTGAAAGGTCACCATAAACACCCTCCAAAAATATGTCACCCAACAAAAATCAGGAAGCAGTTTGGAAAGAATTACACCCATATTCTCAAAACTTGTTTATAAATGTTTGTTTACATTTAAAGGGGGTATGCTATAGAGATTTGCATCAGTATAGATCACAATTTATTGATACATATTTAAGGTCATTTTTGTTTTAGATATATATTTGTATATGTATATGTATATATATATATGTATATATATATATCTGCTCTTGATTATGGTATTGTTTTTATGCAGCTCATTTAAAAATGTAATGTATAATTAAAATTTTAGTTTAATAGATAATCATCTATAATTGTCAAGCTTGTAGACATGTTAGATGTTCTAGATATATAGAAATATATTTAAGTTAGATATTCTTCAGGTCTCACAAAAACTACAAAATGTGGCATTTATAATGTTTTAAGAACTTAGGATTTTTCATGACTATGAGAAACATCTGCTCCTGGCAGCATCAATTACTTCAAGAGGAAGATGAAGATCAAACATGCTCCTTATGGCATTGGTTAACTATTTGAGCAAGAAACTGCTTTTGCTTAGACTGCTTGATGGTATGCTGTATGAACTGGACATGCAGGACCCACAGAGAAATGACTGTTTAACTTGCCTAAAGGTTAGACCATCCATCAGGTTTCTTCTTTATGAAAGAGTCTGCAAGACATTCTGCAGGACACAGAAAAAAAGTGAATGACAAACTGCCAAAATACTTGGAACTGTCTTTGAATTTTCCTGCTTTGTGAAAAAGTCTACCAGATATTATGAGCTGAAGATGGATACTCCAATGTTACAAAGAACTTTGGGTGACTGTCCAGGCAGTGAGATGTCTCTGTCAATTCTAGAGTTTTGGAAGTTGCTTGCAATGCACTTCCTGCTTACTTAGACAATATTGTATCCTTCTGGAGCCTTTTATGGAGTTGATGAATAAGGATAGTTTTCATTAGTCATGATAAAAAAATAAAATAGATGTGAATATTGTAACTATAATTATTACTTGATACCTGTTTTGCTTTATGCAGTTGTGCTATGTTAAAGTTAAAATATTCCTTTTTATTTGAACAGAAAAGGTGAGGTGATGTGGGATTCCCCTGTGTATGTTGTGATTACCATTGGTTAATAAAGAAACTTTCGTAGGCCTGTGAAAAGATAGAATAGAGGTAGGTGGAGAAAGCTAAACTGAATTCTGGGAGGAAGAAGGCAGAGTCAGAGGAGAAGCCTTGTAGAGCCACTGAAGACAGATGTCAGAAATTTTCCCATAAGCCACAGCCCGATGGTGATACACAGATGAATAGAAACAGGTTAAATTAAGATGTAAGAGTTAGCCAATAAAAATCTAGAGCTAATGGGCCATCAGTAACTTAATTAACACAGTTTCTGTGTGATTATTTCAGGAGTCTGGGCATCCAGGAAACAAGCAAACAGCCTACTACTACAGGAATGGTAATATGTGAAGTGTTCAGTCATGTAAGTGGTATGAAAACATGCTGATTTTACTTGTATTCACTGTAATCCTTCACTTGGAAATCTTTGCACTTCTTAGATGTCTGTCAGTGCTCACACTGGCATCAGTTGTCTCTAAAACTTGACTGTGCTGGGCTGGTTCTTCTTGTCTTGAGCCTGACTGGACTCAGTGGCACAACTTAGTGAGGTAAGAGCTTTAGCTTCTAATTTCCCCAATAAACATTATTCTTCTTATTGGCACTTGGCAACCTTGAGCATAGAGGAAGGTCAATGACATGTAATGTTACATGACAACATTCTTTGTTCACTGCAGAAACCTTACATTTTTTCCATAATTCTTAATTTTTCTGAAAAACAATATGGGATATATGAGCATCCAGAACTGTAAAAAGTAAACGTCAAATTGTGGCAAATGAAGAAAATAATAAAAAAAACTAAAAGCCCTCCAGAGCTAGCATATTACATGCATGTTAAACCTTTTCTTTGGATGGGTATGATTGAAGATGAGCAAGCTCAGGTGTGACTGTGAACAATCTGAGAGTTATAGCAATACCAAACAGATTGACTTATCAATCAGGTCATAGGCAACCCCAGAGCTGTTCAAATCCATGTGTTCTATGCTTTTCTGGTTCATATATCCTGTCTCCACACTTGTCCCTTAATCCAGTTTGCTAATATTTTATCCTCAGTCCATATTTTCAGGTTTGTTGAAATAATGTGATTTCCTGAATGAGAAAAAGAACGCATGTTCCACTATTTCCTTAAGAATTTTATCCTTTCTTTGTGTTTTCTTATTTACTAGTGGGATTTTCAGTGCAAAAACCACCAATAGAAATGTAGTGTGGCTACTCAAGTGAACATGACTAAACCAACAGGTCATGGTATGGCTTGAATTTCCTGAGAATAAGAAGTAATTTTTGATGAAAAATGTGAGTTACTGCCGCGCCAGTGCAGGCTGGAACCAAGAGTCTCAGCGGAGGGTGTCCAGGTTGAATGAATATACAGAACACGAGGTTGAGGTGGAACAGCTTTTTTTTTTTTATTCTCTTGCTGGGGCTGGCTTTATACCATGGCATCAAATGAAGAGGGGGCTGCAAAAGGACTGTAACCTGACCCTGGCAGGGATCAAGGAACGGTCACCATGAACTCAAAATTCCTTCCTTCCCCGCTCCAGAAGCAGAGGGAATTTATTATGTTTTCCTTGCAAATAAGCACCTCAAATGGGGACAGGGATATCAACTCGGGGCTGCAGTTCCCACAATTCCCCCTACTTTATTATATAATGAGGGGTCCTGTCTTAGGTCCTGCGAGAGAAGTACCTTCCCTTACCTGTCATAGGGCCCCCGATACCCTGTCTTAGGTGGGAGGTCTCCCCACAGGTTGCCCGTCCATGGAGGCCCTAATTTTTTTTAGCATCTGTAGCCACACCATGTTGAAATAGGAACGGCTGGGGCTGTGTCCCCAGCACCCCGGCTCCTTGGCTAGCTTATGCCCCGAAATAACAACACACAAACTGTATTCTTTTAAACACTGCTTGCCCATTATATCTAGCCTCTTCTCGGCTAACTCTCGCATCTGGATTAGCCCATTTCTAATCATCTGTGTAAGCACCCCAAGGTGCGCTTATCGGGAAGATTCTAGCCTACGTCCATGCTGGGTCGGAGCTTCATCGCATGTGCCCCAGAGAGCAGAGCTGTTGAGTCTGAGCTCACTTCCTCTTCCTCCCAGTATGCTATTCTGTTTATTCCTCCCACCTATGTTTTAACCTATGAGGGCCAAGCAGTTCCTTTATTACTTAACCAATGAAATCAACAGATTGATATATGACACTCCCACATCAACACCACATGACTTCCAGAAGAGTCATGCGCCAGACTGAGTAACACCTGACGGTGGACAAGCTCAGTCAGGGTGAAGATGTTTAAGACTCGTTTTAAGAGGAGCAGGCCTACTGCCACCCCTATTAGTCCCAAGATCCCCAGGGATAAGGCACCTCCCCATTGCTGTGCCCAACCACCAGTCTGGGCCATGGTATTCCACCATTCCTCAGCAGATACAGGTTTAACACAAGTTTCATTAATTACAATAATTTGATGTACCAAAGAGTGGGTAAAGTTTACAAAGGAATCATTCCAAGGCCCCCTAAGGTAAGCATTAAGGCGTTGCACCTCAAAGGACATATTTTTCACTTCCATAAGGTTCACACAGGCAGAATGATAAAAATGAGAACAAGAGGCTTGTTGCACCATCCACAACACATTAATCTGTTCCTGTAATAAGGCCGTTTGCTGATTTAAATTTAACATCCCCAATTGAATATGTGAGTTAATGGTATTTTGAGTTTCTAAGGCCTGGGTAACACGGGCAGCAAGAGTGTTAACAGTCTCTGTAGTAGCTGCACTCTGGGACACAGTGATTCCTGCAACAGTGGCGGCTGTGGCTGATATGGCAATAGCTGTGATGACTGCGGCGGTGATCCCAAAGTCTCTTCTTTCTCTATACAAGATAAGCTCTCGTCCATCATGTGGGTCTTCTACCGCCAGGGGAAACAGGGTAGGAATTCTCACCATCAGCATGGACTCATCCGTCAGGGACCAGCAATTGCTCAAAAAGCAGGAGTTGGAAGAACAATTAAGGACACCATCCTCCCTGACCGACCTATTAAAGGAGACAAACATAAAGGGAGGTAGAACACAAGCTAGGCTGACAATAGAGAAATTCATTCCCACTGCATAATTAATCTGGAGGGAGGTTTCAAAGTTGTCCGTTGTGTACATGCACGAAGGCCACAGAGAAACATGCCTGCGAAATTACGTGAAACTCCTGCCATATTTGGATTTCTATAGGAAAAATCAAAGGCCCCTCCCAAGGAGTTTTTAAAGGTAGGTCGGTGACCAAACCACCATAAATATTTATCTCCCTCCAATTTCCATGGTTCCTTAGGAGCACAATTTCCCCAAGGCAATGGTAAGTATAATATGAAGGATTGTGGCATCTTCCAACATAAGGGAGCTGGTCTCAGAGGGGTAGGGAGTCCAGAAACATTTCTTTTAAAATTTATTGGGTAAAAGATATCTCTCAATACAAAACAGGGATGTCCAGAAGAATTAGAAGAAAAGTCTCCCAGAGAATAATTACTAAGGACCACACACAGTCCAGAAAGGGAGACACTAGGCATGGCTGAAGTATTGCTAATCCTCCAGAAGCAGAGGGCATGGGATATATCAAACGTTAAATTACCCATTGAGGATCTTTCTAATGCTGTATTTGCTGCAGGAACTCCCAAGGTATAATGGGTGGAGTAAAAAAAAAATGGAAAAACAGAGCTTATTTTACTTACCGGCATTAGTATGGGTGGATTCCTCACCAGTGTCCATCTCAGGCCTCCCTCGATGTTCTTCACTTGAACCCATATTACCAGGGCCAGTAGGGCCCGACTCCACTGGCCAAACATTCCGCTCCGGCACCCAGATGGGATTTTTGGTTCCTGGAGGGAAGACACAAATGGCTCCTCTCACCCTAGCCAGCATGGGTGTGGGTGATTGCCATTGTCCCGTGATACTATCCTTCCATATAACCCAGCCCAGAGATTGGGAGGGTTTCTGCCAATATCTTTCCATTGCTGATAGCCCTTGTTTATCTACTGTTAGAAAGTTTAAAATGTATAAGATTGTAGATAATTGGGTATTTTGGGAGGTGATACACTCCCCCTTCTTTATTTTACAAAAGAACTGTTTAAGGGTAGCATGTGTGCGCTCCACTATAGCCTGTCCTGTGGGATTATGTGGAATTCCAAAGGTATGTGTAATTTGTTGTTCTTGGCAAAATGTTACAAACCGTTGGCTGGTATAAGCTGGTCCGTTGTCTGTTTTGAGAAAGTCTGGGATGCCCATATAGGCCAAAGCCTGTAGACAATGGGCAATAACGTCCTTAATCTTTTCCCCTGAATGTAGGGAGGCATAAATTACCTTGGAATAAATATCTGCGAGACATCTAAAAATTTAAGTCTGCCAGATTGGGACAAATGGGTAATATCCATCTACCAAAGGTGGTTAGGACCGAGGCCTCGCGGATTAACACCTTCGTTGGGGGCATTATGAAATGGAGCACAAGCTGGACATTGGGACGTGATTCGAGTAGCCATGGCTAAAGAACAGCCAGAATGAAACTAGAAAAGAGGCATTTAAATGATACTTTTCATGAAGATGACAGGCTCGTTGTTCCTCAGAAAGGAACAATGCCATTGCGTGGTTGAGGGAATCAGCAAGCTCATTTCCCTCTGCCAAGGGTCCTGGCAGATCAGTATGGGCCCAAATGTGGCCAACAATGGCAGGAAACACTCTTTGGCATATAAGACTTTGCAGCTGAACCAAAAGGTGGAAAACCTGAGAGGTAGGTAATATGTATGGTGAGGTTTTCAATGGCCTGACAATCCTTGCCACATATATACTATCAGTATACAAGGTGAAGGGTTGATCCTTAAAAAGAGAAAAGGCCATAAGGCAGGCTGTGAGTTCTGCAGCTTGGGCAGAAATTGGACCTAGGGGCTGCTTTTCTTTAATTGAATTAGAGACTACCACTGCATAGCTCTTGGAAGAACCGTCAGTGAACACTGGAGCATACTCCCTTAAGTGGGGAGGTTTTAAAAATTCTTGGAAAAATAACAGGATGATTCTTAAAAAAGGAAATTAAACGGGAATCAGGATAATGGTTATCAAAAATGGCTCCAGTGGTAGCGATGAACAAGGTCCAACCATCTTGAACCCTCTGTAGCCTTGTTATTTCCTCTTTTTGATAAGGGATTAGAAATTTATTTGGGATCCTGCCAAAAACTTGTAAACTAAAATCATATGCCTTCCATAGGAGCTGTAGCACCATTTCATAATATGGAGTCACCGCCTTCTTAGGGGAAGCAGGTAAATGCAGCCAATAAATTGGTCCCCCTTGCCAAAAAACATCAGTAGGTGAAAATTGTGAAAAAAAGACCATGAAATAAAAAGGGCAGGCATAATCAAGGCGGCGGAGATGTGCTCGCTCAAGAGCATCAAGCAAGGCATATAGGGCTCCTTTTGCTGCTGGAGACATGATCCTGGGGGAGGCAGGGGAAGGGTCCCCAGGCAGCATGTCATACAGGGGCTTAAGAGCTCCCGTAGGAATGGAAAGGGAGGAACGGATCCACTGAACATCTCCCAATAATTTCAGCCAATCATGGAGGGTCCGTAAATGAGAGCAATCCAGCTGTAGCCTCTGAGGCTGAAGCCCAGCGGATTGGATTTGAAAGCCCAGATAGGAATGAGGGGGCGGGGCTGCATCTGCACCTTCTCTGGGGCCAAAATGAACCATGTCTCTCCAGAAGGGTCTGTAACTCTGCAAACATTAATAAACTTTTCTCTTTTGTTGGTGCTGCCAGAAGTATATCATTCATATAAAGGACACTATGGAAGGAGGAAAACTTAAGCCGAAGTGGATCCAAACAAGCTGCAACACACATTTGACAAATTGAAGGATTGGCAGCACTGTCCTGGATTGTTAGGGTCAGGAATTTTTTTTTTCGAGACCAGGTTTCTCTGTGGCTTTGGAGCCTGTCCTGGCACTAGCTCTGTAGACCAAGCTGGTCTCGAACTCACAGAGATCCGCCTGCCTCTGCCTCCTGAGGGTCAGGAATTTTTACAACTGGGCAGCACTTAATGCCTCCACCGGGAGCCTCCTCCTAGCGGAGCCTCCTCCAAGCCAAACCAAGTAGGAGGGGCCGGAGAGGTCCTGAATGGGTCAGAAAGAAGATGGGGGGGGGCTTGTCCTGCTCCCGAGAGGTCCCCTTTGTCTTTTCTTTTAAACGGGCCCTCCTAATTCCCACTGCAGCGCTGCGATTTCTCTCTCCAAAACTTCTTCTGAACCTGTTGATTCCCCCAAGCTCTCTTCAAAATCAGACAAAGAAGGGTAGAGGCATGTTTGCGCTGAAGAATTTTGCTTGGGATGAGCCCCTAAGCTCTGAGAGGAAACTCTGTTCCAGGATTCACTTCCCTCCACCCTGTCTGGAGGTTTTCGCTTTCTTTTAATCTTTCTCTCCTCTACCTTACTGGGCCTCCCCTTAGCAGGCTGAGAGAGTGGTTCGGCCTCCATGTCAGAGGCAATATCAGAACAAAGGGAAGCCTTAGTCTCACTGTCTTGAATCTCAGATAACACCTCTTTTGTTGCTTCCAAAGTCTGCTTAACCCGAACTTTCTCTGTAAGCAAAGCATTCCTGATCAGTCTCCAAAGGGAGAATGTGGCCATTGGCAGGACCTCAGGCCCCTCCTCTCTCAACGTGGACCTTTTCCCATTCAGAAATATTGAGGGCTCCACTGGTGACGAACCAGGGACTCCACGTCTCTATAGTTTTAAGAAAATCTTCTAAAGTCTTAGTTTTTACAGCTGTTCCCTGCTCTTTCAATAATCTCTTTAACTGAAACTTTAACTCCGATTTACCCAGGATATTTTCCATTTCTTAATTAATTTTTTGTATATCTCCCCAATACGTCCCAGCCGGCCTACGGGATGACCCAGTCCACTGTACCTCACTTTTCGATCTTGGTTGGGACCTCCAGATGCCGCATGCTGGAACCAAGAGTCTCAGTGAGGGGTGTCCAGGTTGAATGAATACACAGAGCACGAGGTTGAGGTGGAACAGCTTTTTTATTCTCTTGCTGGGGCTGGCTTTATACCATGGCACCAAATGAGGAGGGGGCTGCAAAGAGACTGTAACCTGACCCTGGCAGGGATCAAGGAACAGTCAAAATGAACTCAAAATTCCTTCCTTCCCCGCTCCAGAAGCAGAGGGAATTTATTATGTTTTCCTTGCAGATAAGCACCTCAAATGGGGACAGGGATATCAACTCGGGGCTGCAGTTCCCAGAAATTACATTGTTCAAACTGCACAACAGCCCTCTGTCAAGACGACATATCATATGGTATTGTCTGAGTAGACAGTCTTGAAAACATTAAGAGCTTGCAGGAGTCATATGTTTTATTAGTGGCCATTTTGGGAAATGTATTGAAGCTATGTGACCTTGGCATCTATAATTTTATACACCTGGCCATGCTGCCACAGGCTTCTAGTGCACATGATCTTAACAGGCAATTAGCAAATTTGAGTTTTTTAATGAGCATGTTGTAGAGTTTAATTTGTCTGATGTAAATTAAAGGAAGAGAAACATGAAATAAATCTTTCATCAGTTTATGATTCCTTTACATATGAGAACATTAATCTCTTCCAGTATGTACTAAAGAAGCAATTAATTTATGGAGTTGATTGTGGTACACCTTGTTGAAATAGGAGCAGCAGGGCTGCGTCCCCAGCACCCTGGCCACCTGCTCCTGGTTGCTTGGCTAGCTTATGCCCCAAAATAATTACACAGACACTGTATTCTTTTAAACACTGCTTGGCCAATTATATCTAGCCTCTTCTCAGCTAACTCTCGCACCTGGACTAGCCCATTTCTAATAATTGTTTGTAGCACCCCAAGGTGCGCTTACCGGGAAGATTCTAGCCTACGTCCATCCTGGTTCGGAGCTTCATCGCGTGTCTCCGAGAGGAGCTATGGAGTCTGTCTTCTCTGCTCCAGAGAGCAGAGCTGTCAAGTCTGAGCTCACTTCCTCTTCCTCCCGGTATGCTGTTCTGTTTACTCCTCCCACCTATGTTTTAACCTATGAGGGCCAAGCAGTTCCTTTATTACTTAACCAATGAAATCAACAGATTGATATATGACACTCCCACATCAACACCTAGAAAAGGGCACCAAATAAACATATCTTCTTTCTTACTCTAGAGAGATCAGTGATACCAAGGGGACAAACGGTACATGTGTGTCATTTATTTATGTTTCTCCTGTAGCAGAAGCCCTTAGATATTTCAGAAACCTTCTCACGTATAATATTTGTAGTCAGTCTGAAGGGTCAGAGATACTGTTCCCATTCTACTATCTACTAAGATAGAAGACTATAGAAGCTGTTATTTATGTGACAGGATTTTCTTGAAAGAATGCAAAACACAGATGCACACATACAGATAAATAGATAAATAGATGATATAGATAGATAGATAGATAGATGATAGATAGATAGATAGATAGATAGATAGATAGATAGATAGACTCACATACAGACATGCACACACGCACACACACACACAGAGTGAGAGAGAGAGAGAGAGACAGAGAGAGAGAGTTCTAGTCACCCTTAAAAGGGATCCTTTATCAGACCAAAGAAATTATTGTACCAATGTTCAATTTGGTGATGCAATGTGTTTGTCATTGGGGTTACAAACAATGTTAAGGAGGTTAACCCTTCATTAAATTTTTAGCACTCAGATAAAGGGGGAAAAATTCACTTGAATTATCATGCAGCTTAGCCTCAAATTATGGCATAATAGGCCTAGATATCATTAGAAATAGTCCATAGTTTATTTATGGTTAGACATTTGTAATATTCTTGTCTATATGAACATCTCTGGTGGTTTGAATGAGAAAGGCTACATAGGTTCATATATTCAAAATCTTGGTCGTCTGTTAGTGGAACTGTTTTGGAAAGAGACACATGACATTTATGGAATAGGTATTCAATTAGTGATGGTTTTGAGGTTTCAAAAGCCCACAACAGGCACAGTCTCTTAGTCTCTTCCCCCTCCCTCCTTTCCTTCTTCTCCCTTCTCTTCTCCTTCTCTCCCTCCCACTGTCCCATATCTTCCTGTTGCATACAGATAAGTATGAAAGTCCTCAGCTTCTCTCCTTGCCATGCTGCCTGTTTACTCTTTCTTCCACGATGATCATGAATTAACCCTTTGAAATGATAAATAAGGTCCTGTTTTCTTTTTAAGAATTGCCTTGGTCATGGGGTCTCTTGGCGACGAATATACCAACATAATTTCCATCCCAAAAGAGATTTTCTTCAAAGAGCTAAGCAAATTTTACAGAAGTTGCGATTTACGGGTTTCTGGTTAAAACCGTTTTATCTTCAACACAAAGAACTTTTGATTTCAGCAGGCATTGGTGGTGGCAGCTTCTCAAAAGTGAAGAACAGATGTATTCCATGTTCACCAAAGAGAAGGCAAAAGGCAGGCCTACAAAAGCAGAAGTCAGCAGTGTAGTGCTACTTCTGTTGTCACTGATCAAAGACAATGTCTGCTCTACTGTTTACTCATTTCTTTGTAACTGAATATTGCCTAAGTAAGATTGTTAATCATTGTTAATTAATGGCAAAACTTGCTGCTTTACTTGGCCCTTCAAAAAAAAAAGGAGGATCAGTGATGGGTTACTCATAAGGAACAGGAATGACTCAAAAGCAGCACCATCGCCAGAAATCGTACTGTGACCCTAATGCTGATCCCTAGATGTCACACCTAACCACATCAGCCCTGGACTCAAAAAGGCAAAAAAACACAAAGTTACAGTTTTGGGATGAGTTAGCTTATATTCTATCTTCTTATAAGCAGGACTTGATTTTGTTTGAGGAAAAACCTAAATGTCAAGTGATGTAATTGTGGCAAACAATGTCACTTAACAGGATTGCAAACAAGGCCTTCCTAGAAACAATGTTTTTCTAAGCATAATCCTAGCAAAATGTCCCATCCTTCTGAATTATGTAGAATGTCTGACAAAGGTAGGCTTTGGAATAATGAATAAAAATCTATAAAAGATATTCAAGGTAATTCTTTGCCATTGGGGAACTTCTTGAAGGACCTCTTGCAGGCCCCTATGCTGAATCCAGTTCAGTCATTCCTGCTATTGTAGAGGAGACTCCTTCCCAAAGTGACTAAAGAACCTAATAATGCCTATTGTAAGAAAACATACTACTCTGGACAATAGAGCAGATATAGAAGAGAAAAAAAAGTAAGAAAAAAATTATAACACAAGTATTTAGTCAAACTTCTATTAATAAACAAAGATCAAAATTTAAAAATTATTAATAATGGTGTTGTTATTGAAGGTTTGGCAGAAACAGATGGGGATGTAACAATAAATTCATCACAAACTTGGCATCCAAATTTGCTTCTATAGAAGATAAATGTTCTGGATTTATAGATTGGAGCTTTATCTCAGGTAAAGCAGAGCATGAGATGTGTTGAATGTATAGAGTCAGAAAGGCCAAGAGGAAAATTAAAGCCTTATATGGCTAACTTAGCAATGATTTTGTGGGGATGTGATTTGTTTAAGCAATGGAATACTCAGATTAACATTTCCCCAGTTTTAGAAACAAATAATAAATTAACATATGTTTCTTGGATAAATATTAGGAGGTATTATAAAGGACAGTCATAGACCATTAGGGTTGTATAAAAATAGTATACAACAGTTAATGCTCTTCCAAATGCACTAGCAGTTCTACCTTTAAAATGGTTGACAAAAAATTCTTTTTTTTTCTTTTTCTTTTTCTTTTTTTTTCTACTTCTTTTTTCTTTTTTTTTTTATTAATTTTTTATTGAAGATACCCAGTGACCTTTAGCAACAGAGAAACTGCAGGCTTTAGATCAGCAGTTATAAAAGCAACTAAATGCTTAGCACCTTTAAGAATCACCCAGCCCTTGGAATTCTCCTGTATTTGTTGTTTAAAAGAAATCTGAAAAATGGAGAAAGAAGATAGAAAAATATTTGCCTCCACAGTTTCTGCTTACAATAATTGTCAGCCTGCTAAGAGTCTCCCACAGGAACTGTCAATAGCCCACACAGTTTTGATATTTTTATCTGGCAATAGTTGCCATACAAGCGTTTTATACTAGTCCATAATGGAGTCTAACAAAGGTTTATTTATGTAGGAGTAAACTGGCAGAAAAATTAGGGATCTGCAGTCCTCTGAATGTGCTGGTAACTGGAAATTGGGAACTGGAACCAAATCCAGAAGACGTGGGGCCCACACATACTTTATGTCTGCATTTATGATACATGAGACAAGAGCCAAAGTGTGTAAGTGTCTTAAAGGCTATTGGCTTAAGGAGTTCCCACAGCACCTCCCACTTTTGTCTAAATAAGAGAGTTCTAAGCCTAATACAAAACTATATACAATAAGAACAAATATCTAGTAAAAAAAATTAGAATTATAACAAACTTGAACAACCTCAAATAAAAAACATGGGCTATATGTTTCAATAGTTATCCTATCCTAAGGAGTCTAAATTTCATATTACAAATGGTTTGGCTAAGTCATAAGAGGAAAGTAACTATGACTATTTAGTTTACAAACTCATCAAAGACCTGAGAAAGGAGCTGATATACTTGAAAAAACAGGAAGTGCAATCAAGAAACTTCCAAAAGGTGCAAAAAATGACAAAGACAACTGACAACCTGGGTAATCACTAGAAGTCTCATTGGCAATGTTGGGGCAATAAACTTTGTCTAAGGCCTAGAGTAACTAACAGACAACTTTCAGAGGCAGGACAAATTTTTAAATGTAACTTACCCTGTCTTTGCATGGTTTGGCAGTCTTTTTGCTTGTATCCTGCTTGCCCATTGTGGACACCATGCATTTCGTCTGTGCTCAAGTCAGGGGTAGTTTGGTTTTTTTTTTTTTTGGTTTTTTTTTTCCCCAAATGCCAGTTTTGCCAAGAAGAATACATGCTCTAAGTGTAGTGTCTTTGGTGCCCAACATTCTCTTGGGAATATATTGGTGCTGCCAGGAGCAATGGTGTCTCGCATCAATAGAAACTTAAATTATTTAAATATCATATTCTACAGTTTTTAAAGTGGTAGAAGATTCCTATCTAGATGGATTACAATCTGTATACATCTAAAGAACCTGATTAATTTAACTGTATGACAGAAATGGATGATTAGTAACCTATATTTCTTTTAACCTATATAGATTAAAGACTAAGGCATCATATTAAAATATTAAAAAATCTTTAAACAAATGTGTGTCAAATAAAAACAATGACTTAAAATGTAAACAATAAATAAGTATCTTGAACAGAGGTAGAAATGCATATTTTAATATGATAAATATATCCTAAAACTGAATCAATATACAGAATATCTTAAGCAGAGGTAGAAATATGCAAGCATACTGTATGACAAAATAACTTTGCATAGGTACACAAATATTGTAAAAAGAAATAGGAGCATATTTAATATATCAAATATAATTGAAATTGTATCAATATACATGAATCTATGTCAATGTAAATTGTCTATAAATAATAACTAACAAGTATTCTCACTATTGATCACTATTATTATTGTGAGTAAGCTCAAACTAGCCTTAATATCCAATCCAATCTCTTACAAAAAGAGATCCCTGAGCCTACTTTTTTCCACCCCCAAACTATACCTCTTATAATCAACCCCTAATAGATGTCCCTAACACTGAGGATAAACTTTTTTGGAGGAGGGTACATCATCTTCTAGAATTACTTCCAGCTGTCATGGGGTGATTTTATTTTTATGGAAAAATTTAAAAACGGAAATGATGGTTAAGTGTCAAGATTGCTGTCTGTTACTATTGTAGACAATCGCTGAATAGCTGGTTGGGTTTTTCTGAAGTTCTTATTTGAAGTTCTAGCCAGAATGCTGTAAAAAGGTGCAACATCTCAGCTAGCCAAATTGGAATCATCTTGAGCATTTTGTAGCCCAAAACCTATGTTAAAGTGGTGCTATCAGCAAAATAACATCATATCAACTGGCTTGAATCATTGTTTTGGGGCACCATCTTCTTATTGGAAAATCCAAAAATTGCTGCAGGAAAATTTATTGTTCATTGTGAAAAGCTTAAACATTATTCATATAGATATTTATTTAATAAAGGTATCATCTAGACAAAAAAAGGTATGGGGGGAAGTAAAATTATCTCTTAAATTTTTCTCCCTTCTGTTCCATACCAGGTGGCTCTTGATATAAGACAGCAACTCTGAATTTTTCTTTTAATAGCATGCTTAGATTTTGAGAAGGATAGCCACTGTTCAACTTCAAAACCAGCTTTGATTTTTATGTGAGTCATAACTATCATTATACTGAGAAGTAGGGAGATATGTATGTTTAGGTAGTGAAATTTTATCCTGCAGAGGATATGGGTACCATCAGATTTCTATTTGGTTGATGATTCTTTCAGAATGACTATCTTTTCTTCTTTAGGCATCTAGATTTCCAAGATCTCTTGACATTTTGAAGATGTGTATTTTCCTGCAAAAACAAAAACAGAATCCTGCTCCAACTCATAAAAGGTTTTCTTACTACCTGTAGGATTGCCACCTCTATGAATGATCTGTCATTTCTATTTATCAAGAGGTTTCTCTTTTTCAATCCAAATCTTTATTAATTTGGATAGTATCTGTACCTCTTCTTCACCTGTGGAAATAAGAAAAAAACCCCTTCCCCCATGTAGTACATCTCCTGGTTTCCATTCTAATGTCTAAACATCCTTGAAATACACAAGCTGATTTAATTCAGAAGATGTACCTATTACCCAATGTCTCTGCTGCCATTGTTCCTTTCTCATTAGCATTAAGAAAATTTAAGATTAGTAAAGTTCAACAAGCCACATTACACAGTAATTTTTCAGCCATTTTCCACAAGCAACTTATCAGAACCAAGGAATCTGGTAAAAGCTAAATCAAATGACATGGCATTTTGGTATTATTGCTTTCTAAACAAAGTGACTGTTCTTACCTGTAAATATTTTTGCTGTTGCTAACTACGTTTTCTGCTACATATTCGTGAGTTAATTCCCATAGTTCAGAAATATTTCATGAAAACACTTTCCCACTGCAAGGTCTTGCTCCTCTCTCTTAGGTAAGCCCAGAGATTAACAACCACTGGTCATTAATATCACTTAATGTCAATGGACTCAACTCACCTATAAAAAGGTACAGGCTAAGAGATGGGATACGAAAACAGGACCCAACATTCTGCTGTTTACAAGAAACACACCTCAACCAAAAAGACAGGCACCTACTTAGAGTAAAGGGATGGGAAAAGGTTTATCAAGCAAATGGACCTAAGAAACAAGCAGGTGTGGCCATACTAATTTCTAACAAAGTTGACTTCAAACTTAAATCAATCAGAAGAGATGGAGAGGGAGATTTTATACTCATAACAGGAACAATTCATCAGGATGAAGTCTCAATCCTGAATATCTATGCCCCTAATATAAAAGCACCCACGTACGTAAAAGAAACATTACTAAACTCAAGGCTGCCATCAAACCGCACACACTAATAGTAGGAGACTTCAACACTCCTCTCTCACCAATGGACAGGTCAATCAGACAGAAACCCAACAGAGAAATAAGAGAATTAATGGAGGTAATGAATCAAAGGGACTTAACAGACATCTACAGAACATTCCACCCAAATAGGAAAGAATATACCTTCTTCTCTGCAGCTCATGGAACCTTCTCGAAAATTGACCACATACTCGGTAACAAAGCAAACTTCCACAGTTACAAGAAAATATTCGTAACTTCCTGTGTCTTATCAGATCACCATGGATTAAAGTTAGAATTCAGCAACAATGCTACCCCTAGAAAGCCTACAAACTCATGGAAACTGAACAGTCAACTACTGAACCACACCTGGGTCAAGGAAGAAATTAAGAAAGAAATTAAAGTCTTCCTTGAATTCAATGAAAATAAAGAAACAACCTACTCAAACTTATGGGACACTATGAAAGCAGTCCTAAGAGGAAAGTTCATAGCACTAAGTGCCCACTTAAAGAAAACAGAGAAAGCACACATTGGTGACTTAACAGCTCACCTGAAAGCTCTAGAAAAAAAAGAAGCAGACTCACCTAGGAGGAGTAGAAGACTGGAAATAATCAAACTGAGGGCTGAAATCAACAAAATAGAAACACGGAAAACAATCCAAAGAATCAATGAAACAAAAAGCTGGTTCCTGGAGAAAATCAACAAGATTGATAAACCCCTATCCAAACTAATCAAACGGCAGAGAGAGAATATGCAAATTAATAAGATCAGAAATGAAAAGGGGGACATAACCACAGACACAGAGGAAATTCAGAGAATCATTAGATCTTACTACAAAAGCCTGTATGCCACAAAACTAGAAAATCTAAAAGAAATGGACACTTTTTTAGATAAATACCATATAACAAAGTTAAACCAGGAACAGGTGAACAATCTAAATAGACCGGTCAGTCGCGAAGAATTAGAAGCTGTTATCAAAAACCTCCCTACCAAAAAAGCCCAGGTCCAGATGGTTTCAATGCGGAATTCTACCATAACTTCCAAGAAGACCTAATACCTATACTCCTTAATGTATTCCACAATATAGAAACAGAAGAGTCATTGCCAAATTCCTTTTATGAAGCTACAATCACTCTGATACCAAAACTGCACAAAGACTCATCCAAGAAAGAGAATAACAGGCCTATCTCACTCATGAACATCGATGCAAAAATCCTCAACAAAATACTGGCAAATCGTATCCAAGAACACATTAGAAAAATTATCCATTATGATCAAGTAGGCTTCATCCCAGAGATGCAAGGCTGGTTCAACATACGAAAATCAATCAATGTAATCCATCATATAAATAAACTGAAAGAAAAAAACCATATGATCATTTCATTAGATGCTGAAAAAGTTTTTGACAAAATTCAACATCCCTTTATGATAAAAGTCTTGGAGAGATTAGGGATACAAGGGTCATACCTAAATATAATAAAAGCTATTTACAGCAAGCCGACAGCTAACATCAAACTAAACGGAGAGAAACTCAAAGCCATCCCACTAAATTCAGGAACACGACAAGGCTGTCCACTCTCTCCATACCTCTTCAATATAGTGCTTGAAGTTTTAGCAATAGCAATAAGACAACATAAGGGGATCAAGGGAATTCAAATTGGAAAGGAAGAAGTTAAACTTTCATTATTTGCAGATGATATGATTGTCTACATAAGCGACCCCAAAAACTCTACCAAAGAACTCCTACAGCAGATAAACACCTTTAGTAATGTGGCAGGATACAAGATCAACTCCAAAAAATCTGTCGCCCTTCTATACACAAAGGATATGGAAGCAGAGAGGGAAATCAGAGAAGCATCACCTTTCACGATAGCCACAAACAGTATAAAATATCTTGGGGTAACTCTAACCAAGGAAGTGAAAGATCTATTTGACAAGAACTTTAAGGCATTGAAGAAAGAAATTGAAGAGGATACCAGAAAATGGAAGGATCTCCCTTGCTCTTGGATTGGGAAGATCAACATAGTAAAAATGGCATTCCTACCAAAAGCAATTTATAGATTCAATGCAATCCCCATCAAGGTCCCATCAAAATTCTTCACAGATCTTGAGAGGACAATAATCAACTTTATATGGAAAAACAAAAAACCCAGGATAGCCGAAACAATCTTATACAATAAAAGAACTTCTGGAGGCATTACCATCCCTGACTTCAAACTCTATTACAGAGCTACAGTAATGAAAACAGTGTGGGATTGACATAAAAACAGAGAAGTCGACCAATGGAATAGTATAGAAGACCCGGATTTTAACCCACAAACCTATGAACACCTGATTTTTGATAAAGGAGGTAAAAGTATACAATGGAAGAAAGAAAGCCTCTTCAACAAATGGTGCTGGCACAACTGGTTGTCAATCTGTAGAAGAATGAAAATAGACCCATATCTATCACCATGCACAAAACTCAAGTCCAAATGGATCAAAGACCTCAATATCAATCTGAACACACTGAACCTGATAGAAGAAAAAGTGGGAAGTACCCTACAACAGATGGGCACAGGAGATCGCTTCCTAGGTATAACCCCAGCAGCACAGACATTAAGGGCAACATTGAATAAGTGGGACCTACTGAAACTGAGAAGCTTCTGTAAAGCAAAGGACACTGTCACTAAGACAAAAAGGCACTCCACTGACTGGGAGAAGATCTTCACCAACCCTGCAACAGACAAAGGTCTGATCTCCAAAATATATAAAGAACTCAAGAAACTAGACTTTAAAATGCTAATTAACCCAATTAAAAAATGGGGCACTGATCTGAACAGAGAATTCTCAACAGAAGAAGTTCAAATGGCCAAAAGACACTTAAGGTCATGCTCAACCTCCTTAGCGATCAGGGAAATGCAAATCAAAACAACTTTGAGATATCATCTTACACCCGTCAAAATGGCTAAAATCAAAAACACCAATGATAGCCTTTGCTGGAGAGGTTGTAGAGAAAGGGGTACGCTCATCCATTGCTGGTGGGAATGCAAACTTGTGCAACCACTGTGGAAAGCAGTGTGGCGGTTTCTCAGGAAATTCGGGATCAACCTACCCCTGGACCCAGCAATACCACTCTTGGGAATATACCAAAAGAAGCCGGATAATATGACAAGGGCATTTGTTCAACTATGTTCATAGCAGCATTATTTGTAATAGCCAGAACCTGGAAACAACCTAGATGTCCTTCAATGGAAGAATGGATGAAGAAAGTGTGGAATATATACACATTAGAGTACTACTCAGTGGTAAAAAAACAATGACTTCTCGAATTTTGCATGCAAATGGATGGAAATAGAAAACACTATCCTGAGTGAGGTAACCCAGACCCAAAAAGATGAACATGGGATGTACTCACTCATAATTGGTTTCTAGCGATAAATAAAGGTCATTGAGTCTACAATTTGATATCCTAAAGAAGCTAAATAAGAAGGTGAACCCAAAGAAAAACATATAGCTAACCTCCTGGTTATAGGAAGTAGACAAGAATGCCGGGCAAAAAATTGGGATCTTGGGGGTGGGGTGGGAGGGGGGTAAGGGGAGATGGGGAGAGAAAAGGGAGAAGGGATGGATGGAGGGAACTTGGGGAAATGGGATGATTGGGATAAAGGAAGGCTGGATAGGGGAACAGGGAAGCACATTTCTTAATTAAGGGAGCCATCTTAGGGTTGGCAAGAGACTTGGACCTAGAGGGGCTCCCAGGTGCCCAGGGCGATGTCCCCAGTTAGTTCCTGGGGCAGCTGAGGATAGGGAACTTGAAATGACCCTATCCTATAGCCATACTGATGAATATCTTGCATATCACCATAGAACCTTCATCTGGCGATGGATGGAGATAGAGACAGAGACCCACACTGGAGCACCGGACTGAGCTCCCAATGTCCCAATGAGGAGCAGAAGGAGGGAGAACATGAGCAAAGAAGTCAGGACCACAAGGAGTGCACCCACCCACGGAGACAGTGGGGCTGATCCATTGGGAGCTCACCAAGGCCAGCTGGACTGTGACTGAAAAAGCATGGGATAAAACCGGACTCTCTGAACACGGCGGACAATGAGGGCTGATGAGAAGCCAAGGACAATGGCATGGGGTTTTGTTCCTACTTCATGTTCTGGCCTTGTGGGAGCCTAGCCAGTTTGGATGTTCACCTTCCTAGACCAGGATGCAAGGGGGAGGATTTTGGACTTTCCACAGGGCAGGGAACCCTTACTGCTCTTCAGGCTGGAGAGGGAGGGGGAGAGGAGTGGGGGAAGGGGGAGAAGAGTGGGGGGAGGGAGGAGGAGTGGGAGGAGGGGGAGGGAAATGGGAGGCTGGGAGGAGGCGAATAAAATTTTTTTTCAATAACAAAAAGAAATAATAGCTGATAAAAAAAATTAAAGATGAAAAGGGATTTTGTTTTTGCCTTATAGGACAGTAAAATTATCTAGCTAAGGAATTTAAAGACCACTGGAAAGATGAAACATCTGAAGAAAAATGACAAACCATCCAGCAAAAAATGTCCCAAGAAAAAATATTAAATTGGCCTATTGGTATATCATATTTCCAGTAGGATAAAATTTCACAAATCTTCCCAAAAGTTTGTTTTTGCTATTTTCTACAAACATATAATGCACATAGTATTTTTTATCCAGTAGAATTAAAGATTAAAGCTGGTTTTGGAGTTGTTGTGTGGCTCTCTCCTTCTCTAAATCAAGAATGCTTACAAAATCAAATACAAAATCTTTGTCTCATGTCAAAAGAGTCACCTGATGTGGGACAGTAGACAAACAAATATTGAACAACTAATTTATTACCACTAATCTCTTAATTTTTTGGCTTCATATCAACTCTTTACTAGCTGTTTTTAATATCTCAAAATATATAAGAATACTATACATATTAACACAATAAAAACTCTGAGACAGAAATTGGGGTTCAACTTGAAGGCCAGAAAGCAAAGCAGACAGTCAATGGCTTTTACCTCCACCTCAGTCTAAAATGGCAATCTTGCCTCTAGGAATCACAGAATGAGACTGTGTCTGAGAGATGTCTCCTCCCATGTGATAACTCTCTTTAGTTCTTGGATTAAGTTTGTGCACCACTATAACCGGGTTTCTATAGCAAGGTAGTATGGCTACTGGTATTAAAAGTGTGTGTCTTTGCTGCCTGGTCTCTAAGGCTGGACAGTGTGGCTGTTTTACATTTCTGATCTTAAAGCAAGTTTTATTTATTAAAATACAAATAAAATGCCAACACAATATTTTCTAAATTTTTGTCAAATATTAATGGTCATATAAAGTTTAACTAATTTGACAAACAGGTTTCATCTACATTCCCGTACATGGTTTCTGACTGAGGCTCTATCAGTATTCTTTTTCTTCTTTTGTTATCAAAGGTTATTTATTTGTGACACTATTACTATATTGATATTGATATTCTTCTTACTTTTATTGAGTTCTATATTTTTCTCTGCTACCCTTCATGTTCACTCCCCTTCTATTCTCTCACATGATCCCCACACTTCCAGTTTAACCAGGAGATTTATCTTTTTTTTACTTTCCATGTAGATTAGATTCATATATGTCTCTTTTAGGGCCCTCTTTGCTGTTGAGGTTCTGTGGGGTTGTGAACTGTAGGCTATTTGTTTTAAAATAATTTTTTTTGCAGTGAACAATGAGCATGCCTAACAATGACCTTTGAGGTCCCCAAGATGAGAATGAGTCCCCAGAGCAGTGATTTCTCCAGGACTATAATAAAGTCACTAAACAGAAAAACACCACCTAAAGATTGGCTTTGGACTGCAAACAGCTCAGAACAATTTTGAGGTGTCTAGCTGAGATGATCTAGCCTTACAGACTATTTGAGCCAGGACTTGAGAGAAGCCCTGTACTTTTCTATTATGCAGACTAGACAACAAATGATACAATTACCTCTCCCAAAACTTGACAATTAATTCAAAATTTTCCTTTTCAGGATCCCCAAAAGATGGTATCACCCCTAGACATCAAGAGGTAAATTTAAGAATACAATGTCCATATTCCCAAGAGGTATGGTGGCTGATTTTTGTAATGGGTTATAGTTATATGCCATTGTTTAGGGAGGTATATTACAAGGTGTTATTGTTTATGGTCAGGAGGAATATTGAACAGGGGAGATGAAATTCAGAGTTCTTCTTTAGAAAAAAAGGAAATAAAGATAGAATAAATGGTAGATTATTGAATCTACTCTGAAAATACAAAAGGATATAGATATGATAAGATAAAAAGTACATTATTGAATTTACTTTTAAAAAGCAACATTAGTTTTAAATAGTTTATATTGGACTTTTGTGTACTGTATTCAAATTTTGTATATTAATACATATTTTAGATTAATTTTGTTAAAACATACTGAACATATGTTTCTAATCTTATTCACGATATTGTGCCTATATATTTCATTTAACAATGTAATGCAAGTTTCTCATTCTTGAAAGTTATTAGTATCAATTCCTTAGGATAATACCAAAATGTAGATTAGTATTTAGTCACATATTACATTTAAATTTGTAGTCATGTCAGGATTGTTTTCAAGGTTTAGCAGAGACATATTTTAGATATGTCATCCTTAAACATATCAGAGATCTACAGAATATGACCTTTAAGATGTTTTAATAACATAGTTCTGTTTTTTATGACAACGAGGGATGTCTGCTTCTTGCAGCAGCAATCTACTTCAGAGAAGATAATGGACATCAAAGGAACTACACTTGGAGTTTATTCTCTGTGGCAAAGGAAGCAATTTGGCAAGAAAATGTCCTTGCCTCAAGTGCTGACAGTGTGCTGGCTTAATTAGACAAGTGGGACACAAAAGAGAGTGACTGCCAAACGTTGTCAATCACTACATTCCTTCAAAAATTGCACCATAGAAATGTCTATCGAATATTCTAGGTCTTTAGACTGCAGATGGATGCCCAACATTGCAGAGGATCTTTGGGTGATTGTCCAGACAGTCAGCTGTTTCTGTCAGTTCTCACTTATTTGGAAGTTGCTTGCTTGCACTTCATGCTTACTCAGTTAATATTATTTCTTTCTCAGGTTTCTGAGATTATTGAAGAGTGGATAATTATAATTTTCTTTGTTTATGAGATTCAGCAAAGAAATTCCACTAATGAAGTATAAAGTATATAAGGTTGAAAAATATTAAAAGATAGTTTTGGATGTTAAGGCAAATTATGATAGAAAGAAAATTAGTGAAAAGATTTTGGACTCACCAAGATAGGATACATAAAGAGTATTTTCTATGAATTAGTCTAATGCAAAAGGACTATATTTATTGACTGTATATATTGTATATAATTATTGTACTTACTGCATATAGTTTTTCTTATATTAATAATAGCCTTATTTTTATTTTAGGCAAAAAGTAGAACTATATTGTTATATATTTATGTTTGAAGATCTGAATGCAAAGCTATCAGCTCTAGTCAGGCATACAGGGAAGATAATGGTGGCATATAACTTTAATTCTGGCAATCATACTAGTTAGCCATTGAGGCCAGGCAGTGTTGGTATACTTCTGTAAATCTATCATTAGAGAGGAATAGAAGATGGAAGGAGAGAGGAACTCAGGGTCTCAGTCTAGAGTCTGCAGTCATGCTGAGGATAGGATCACACAGTCTTGCTGGAGGTAAGAACTTTCTTTTGGTTGGTTGCTTGCTTTTATGATCTTCAGATTAAACCCTAATATTTGTCACAGAGTTCTCATTATTATTGCTACACTCCTTGATCCCCTGTTATTAGGGTAGAGGGACAGCCTTTCCTACCTCACCAAATCCTACCATTTAGTTGTACTTTTAAGGATATCCCTCTTTCTCGTTATTTCCTAGTAGTAACAAACTGTCCTGTCCCTTTTCTGGGTACTGATTTATTAGCCAGAGTGGGAGCATCTATTTCTTTTGCCCCCACATCTGCTTGACCCCAGCATTACTGCCATTCTCCCTCTTCCAAACCACATAATCTGATACATCTTTCCCTTTACAGGCCTCCTGGTTGTATCCCCACATAGAGGACATTCAAAACCTTCTGTAACAACCTTTTCCTCTTGTCATCCAATTGAAAAATACTACAAATTACATCATCCAGTCTCAGTATCCAGTCTCTTCCCAAAATTTTAAGGGACTTAAATCTCTCACCTTTGACCTCTTAAGAAAGACTGTTCTGTCCTCCCACATCTTTCCCCAGACTTAGGGTTGAAAACACCAACAGAACCACCAACCTAATCAACTTAGAAGTGGCTTCCCTTCACCCTATAAAAGCCAACCCACATTAGCTTCAATGGGCCCTCCCAACATGAAACTCTAAACAAAAGATTGAATATCTCTTACCTAGGTCTTTCAAATAACATGTAAACAAGGTCACTCAGAAGCAAGATTCAAATTTGATTTATGTTGCCTATTTGATTCTGTTAAAGAGCATAAGGATCTTTTGTTTCTAATGGCCTATTCTATCATTATATTTCATTCCAAATTCTTGTCGCTGTCTCTTCAGCTGTTTCTTCCCTCTATATCTACTAACCATTCATCTCTCTTTGCCTCCTCAGTAAGTATCCTCTGTTTCCATGAGCCTGCTATGCCCTCCAGTACTTGACTACATGGGCAGCTCTCTAGTTATTAAGACACTTGTGTCTCTCCCTTTATTAGAGCCCTCCCTGTTTTCTTGTCTCTTCCCTTTAGTGACTGCCTGCTAAATTTTGCAGCATCCTTAAGCACTGCTGTGTCTCTGTGATCTTGTCCTCCTGTTAGCTCTGTCCTGGAAGTCTCACAGTTTCTCTGTGTCATCAAGGCTATGTCCCTTGCCTCTCAGATCCCAGTTGGAGCTTATAAAAACCCCTTCTACTGGAGTTCATTTTACAACCTTTCTTCTCTTCCTCCATGGATGTGAATTTATTAAATCTCCACTCTATAGAAATGAACAGATTGACCTAAATACGGTTCAATGTCCAAAAGTGCCAAGCTCAATTTTCAAGGGTGGCAACTTCTTTCACTGCATAAAAACCTGATATGTAAAATCCCTTAAATCTGAACTAGCTCCATCCTCCTCTATTTCTTCCTATCTCTACCAGTTTGCAGTGTCTCTTACATATTTCTGTTTATTGTCCAAGAGATCCTCCCCTCTAACCAACATCCTGTTCTAATAAGTGAAAAGTTTTTTTGGCCTGATAGCCTCTCTGCTCACACAATAATCCAAATCAGAACAAGTTAAACTGAATTAGAAAAAGCTGAGGTTAAATAGATGACAGTGCTTCCAGGTAGCCAGGAAAGAAGACCTGAAAACCAGGGTGAGGGGAAAGAAAGACCATGAAGATCATGTGTTTATTCTCCAGGGGGCAGTTTCAATGGCCCTTGGGAGTGGTCTTGAGCATCTCTGAGGAGGTGTCACCATTTGGCAGGCTTTCTCTGAAGTGTAGTCTGGGCTGAAGCAATTCCCAGGCAAAGGGGGTTGGAATGGAACTTTCCACCCAGACATTCCAGACTCCTTGGATATATGGATGCCAGGGGCTGGGGTGAAGCCTGGACACAAAAAATCCAGACTCTTTGGGTATAAGATATCAGCAGCTGCAGTGAAGCTTCCAACCAAACCTCCCAGACTATTTGGGTATAGGGGCGCCAGTTCAAGTCTAGCTACTTCCTGCGGGCATGGAGCAACATGGGAGATGGAAGAGTTGGTAGTTAGTGGGCTCACGCACAGCAGGAGGTGTGGCTAGAGAGGCATCTAGTTTACTGTCTTCCTGGAGATTTGGAGCATCTGTTCCTTGAGGGAGATGAAGAGGTGAATTGCTAGAAGAAGAAAAAATAGATTGTTATTACTGTTTCTATGAATGGGGTTAACCATGGGAAGGGTCATTAACTTTCAGCAAAATTGGGACAGAGAAATGAACTGGCTGTACAGGACAGGCACATGTGAATAAGTGAGACACAAAAACAGATATGTAAATTCAGATTTTGGTGGATACGTGTCCATTTGAGCCAGAAGAGGTGGTACCAATGGTGAATGAAGTTCCAGGGGCTGGTACAAGTGTTGCAATTATCTAAAAGGCCCTCTGTAAGTTGGTCTTGGCTCAGACAGCAGTAGCAACTTATTAAAACTGCTTGAAAATGGGTGGGGTTAAAATACACTTTGGAGAGTTAGTTTTTGCCAAGCCTGATTTTTTGATACAGCAGCAGAACTTTTTTTCTAGGAACATGCAGGTATCTGGAAGACAATTGGAACAGATTTACATCTTGGTGTCATAGTAAGGATAAGGTCAGGAAACTGCTCTATAGCAGGCTGTCAATGACTGATCCAGTTTTCTAAAACTTCTTTATTCAGTTCTACTTCAACTGAGCTTACCCCCATGGCCATTTTCTGTATTTTAGGAGAATAATTCCTGTCCCAAAATGATAAATAATGAAAGCAAGGTTTTTGAAAGATAGTATTTAAAAAAAACATTACTTGTTTAATAAGGTATTAAAACTTCAACTCCATATGCATACTCATATAGAGGAATGTTGCTCATGCTGGTACCTGAACTTTGCAATATAAGAGTCCTCTACCTCGTATTAGTTTTAAAAGACGTGAACAGGTCATGGAGAGCAACTGAGACTTGGCAGTGTGTTACAGAACTGAAGTTCTTAAAGAGAGCCCAGGAGAGGCTATTGGTAAAAATGCAGCCCAGTTGCAATGAGAGTATTAATGTCTGAGGATGAGAAAGCTCAACACTGTTTCGAAGGTATAAGAAAGTGTTTAAGGCAAGATTGAAAATTCTAAAAATACACATAAGAGATTTATGATAGTGAAAAATGTTTCAGAATTCTTTCCCCCTCTATGCTATTGTTAAATAAATATTTCAAAGGCTCAGGAAATCTATACTAAAAGGTTAAACCAGACCACCTGTAGGAGTCTACAGACTGCTCACCAGCAGATTATTATCACTATATCACCTAAATAGATTTCTAAAACACCTGTAACCTTTACTTGCTTTCTGTATGATCAACTCGAGATTACAGTTGACATTAGCCAGAGATGTATGGAGGCTGCCTTTATTGGTATTCAAAGAAACATGACTCATATTCAAAATCATTTAATTTTTATGCAGGGTGGGAAATTTTTTGCTTCCTAATTAAGGACCCATGACAACTCACATAGGAAGCAGAAGTCATAGGTAAGCCTTACTATAACATCTATCACAACCACTCATTGAACTCAACAAATTATACAAGAAGAGGTGATAGCATTTAGGAAAGTTAGATTCTCAAGTTTGGGTTGTAAATAGGTTTTGATGAAATGAGACAACGCCTGGATGTTAGGCTGAAAGAACTCATACAGATTAGGGAGACTCTATGGATGACAGTACAGATGAAGGATACAAAGTAAAGATGTCTTGTAATGTGTGAGAGGGATCCAGGCCTTTGAGAGCCTTGACAATAGCCACCTCACTGGCTTGGTTTTTTTTTTTTTTCCTGTTAGAGAAAATGGAATTGTCTGCTTGGTACTTTTTGTAGTGAACAATTCCTATGAATGTGGGAAGATGAGAGGCCTTTAGCAAGTCCATAATTTGGTTATTGACCCTCTGTTGTTAGTCCATGCTTATTCCAGAAAAATGTATGTGATAGGAGAATGTGGAAGGCAGTTTGGGAATCTTTATTAAGGTTTATGGACTGTCTCTTTACTAATTGAGAGGCACAGGTAAGAGTCATTAGTTTGGCCAGCTGGCTTGTCATTCATGCTTGAATGGTCTGCTGAAACTGACAAAAGGGATTAATAATCAGTGCAAAAAGAGGCTCATATTTGGGGTCAAGGGCTGCCTTATATAGGTGCTGAGATAAAAGGGAGAAAGAAGGCTCCCCAGAGCATAAGAGACCAGCCATTATGTATGATAGCTCACAACAATCTATAATGCCCTCTTCTGACATGCAGGCAAATGTGCAGACAGAGCACACATATATGTAAATAAATTAATAAATTTTATACCAAACAAAAAACTAATATGTGAAAAAGATGTATTTAAAAATAAACAATAATGATAAAGCGTACATGGTGATACATAGGGATAATTCCCTGCCATCTGGGAATTAAAGAGAGACTATGTTCCAAAATAAAGGCTACAGAAGGAGATGGTGGTACAGATAAATACTGCATACTTGCCAGGCATACATGAGTATGTTTAATTTGCGTGTGAGTGTATGTATGTACACACATTCTAAAGATAGTATTAACAAAATTGATGTTTGTGATCTGTAATATTGTTCTTCTGGGGACTTGTCAGTGCAGTGCTTTGAAATATCAAACAGAAACATAAGTATTTTGTTCTTAGAACTCAAGAATATATTAAGATTAGGCATCAAATGTTTATGCAAGTTCAATATCAAAAATAATACATTAAAATGGCACACTTACATATAGACTTCTCAAAAATTAAATAAAGTAAAATAGCATTTCTTTTAACAGTTCTTAGTTCTTTGAAATTAAAAAATGTAAACTGAGAAGCAAACTCCAAAAACATTTTGACAATATTTCTAATGAACTAAATTATAGTCTGTATGGTATTGGTTTTAATCCTGTCCAGACTTTCCTTCACATTGTTTGTTCATTTTTGTAAAATATGTTGACTGTTTATAAAAATATTTGAAAGTTGCAGACCAATCATATTTACTGTGATTATTGAATTATTTCCATGGTTTCACTTGCCTTTCATTTTTTAAGGAGCCAGCCATTTAAAAGAAGTAATGAAAAACATTCATAAGTGGTCATAAAAGTAGAGGTCATGAATAATGTTATTGTACTTTAGGTTTAAGATATGTTTACCAACTCATACTTGAACACCTATTTAATTTAGAGTCATCTATGGTCTCCTAAGCACCTCTAAAGGTTGTACTCTAAGATAGTTATTATCCTTGATGTTATCACACATTAAAAATTGGTTTTGTATAATGGTTTCAGCAGATCAAAAATGGAGCATCACCATGGGTGACATGTAACAGGCTTCTTACAAATGTTTTGACATTTTACCTACCTTAGATTAAAGAATAATGGACGTTGAATACTGTAATGTACGGCTGTTGAACTTGCTACAAATCCAATATTGCAATGAGTGGCCCCCTTGATTGGTGAGCATATAAAAAGACACTGAACCTGTTAGGGCACCACCACGGGGAGGTTCTCTAAAACAAAAACAAAAAAAAAAAAGCAAAATTTTTACAAAGGCAAACCCTCCTGCAATGAAATATCACCCACCTCCATTACTTATTTGTAGAATGAATAAAAGAAAGGCAGAGTCCATGAGGAATCACCAACACTGGAGTAAAATCCCAGGGCTCAAACTGAAGAGGACACCATTGCCTTTGTTCCATATCAAACCTAGTAATGTGCATATAAGGTATTCGATAGATGCCTGCTGCCATGTTCAAAGGAATTGCCACCATGGTTTTCCTCATTGAGGGTGATATCAAATTTTACCTTGAAGTATTTTACACATGTATACAAATGCAAAAACTCCCCTTCATAGTTAATTGCTAACAAGGCTTTAATGATAAAAATGACTGGGTCTGTATTTAGTCATTTCAGTAAAATAACTCCATTCGAAATGTCTATCTATGCTCATGTCCAAGAGCTGTCTCAGTGCTCTTCAGTGATAGACTTTAGAGGAGGTTTCTAATGTCCCAGGAGTCTCAGCATCTGAGAACAGGTGCAGCTGTGTAAACAGTTTTCTGACAAGTCCTACCCTAGCCAATCTGCTGTGGGTTTCTGCAGTTTCAGATCCCTCACAGTTTATCTACAGTTCTGTAAACAACCCACAAGGTCATTTCTTAGCAGAAAATGTTTTACATTGGTGATGGAGCAAAAAGTTTATCTCTGATGCCATCATCATGTTAAAGATTTCAAGTCAAATGACACTAGTTAAAGATTTTGAAGGTGATGGATAATAATAGATCATGTAGTTGGAAGTTTTCCTGCCCTCACCTCCCACTCCTTGTTCAAGCAACTGCTTACAAATTACCAAACAGAAACTTAATATTATTTATAAATGCTCATGCTTATTACTAGCTAAATCTTACACTTAAATAACCCATATTTTTATTTATGCTTTGACACAAAACTAATAGCTTGTTACTTCATGTTTTACACATCCTGCTTGCTCAGGGGCTGGCTGGCATCTTTGGAGACTCCCCTGACTCAGCCCTTTCTTCTCCCATCATTCTCTTTGTGTCACTCTGTCTCACCCAATTTCTTCTTGTCCTGCTACCTGCCAATCAATTTCTTATTAACAATGAGTATAATCCAAAGCATTGAGAATCCAAAGGATTTAAATTTGTAGGGCTGTGGTGCTTGCCAGGGATTGGCTCTTGCATGTAAGCAAACTCCCTGCTTCATACCCAAACTCAAGATCAAAGGCTTATGTTTCTTGCTTTACAGAAAAATTGGTTTCACATGACACTGACCTTTATCTCTCATAGCCACAATTAACACAATGCAACACAGGAAGACAGTAGAAAGAAAAGTGGTATGAAAACATACATATTATTATATTCAGTGTTGTCTGTCCATTTCCAAGGGTGTTGTAATGACTCTCTGTGCAAGCCAATCCAGTAGCAAGGATACCCTCCATATCTCGTCAGGAAATTCTGTCAAAAAACATTGAAAGTAAATACATGTTTCCCTCTGTTTCAAATGACCCTTGAGTATCTTTGACCTACAGTCTCCTTTCTGACAGGAAGCAGGTTGTAACCGAGGGTCATCGACTTTGGATCCATCATAACACTCAGTTCTAACTGTGTACAGTTCACATTCATAATACAAAGTATACTGTTGCCTCCTTGTTTTTTTTTCTGTGACTACAATCACCCCTTATTATACCTGATCTTCAAGTTATTAACAGTTGCCACATTCAGTACGTAATACCTGCCAACTTGGATATTGCCTTCCATGGTTATTATGTAGCTCAGTGAACTGTCTGGTCATACAGATTGACTATGAGCACTACATGAAAGCATGCCGCTGGAAGGTCTCAAGGCTCCAGTCAGAAACAACAACATTAGCGGTAATACACATTCAACAGAACAAACAACAAACCAATTCCTGATCATTTCTTACCAGCTCCTCCCGGCTGTCAAATCGAGCTAGGTTGGCTGCCTGTTCCATACAATAAGTCTGGCTGAATGTCCAGTTTCTCCTATCTTCAGAAAAATAAAAACATTTGTTTCCAAATCCAATCCAGCCATTTGGGCAGTTGGCATAGCAAGATCCAGGGGTCAACACGGATGGCTTTTCCTTTCTCACTAAAATGCAAACAGTGCAATTAAAGAAAACAAAGAAACATTTTCATGACACATCTCTTTGGCTAGTCTTGCAAATCTTTGTTGTGAGATATGTGTTTATACTGTGACTCTAATTTATCACTAGGAGACACATCCTAGCATAATGGTCCTCAATCCATGGCCTTCCAATGGTATCTGAAGAAATGCTTTATTTTTTTTCTTTATATTCTGAATTTTAAGGAACCCTACAGTTTCCTTTCCTATAATACCTCCCGTTCTCTTTTCTCTTGAAAAACAAATTCTCACCTTGCCTGAGTTTTACTACAGAAGAAATAACAGTTTGTAAAACATGGCCATGGCAATAAAGATGTTCTACATCAAGTTTTGCTATAATTCTCTCTCTCTCTCTGTCTCTCTGTCTCTCTCTCTCTCTCCCTCATACACACACACACAAACACATATGCTGGCTCTTGTTAGAGCCATCATAAATAAATCTGACAAATGATATTTAAAAAGTGTGCTGAAATTGGGATATTATTTCTCTACTTTTGGAAGTACAAATTGATTCAGTCATTTGGAGGTTCCTCAGAGAAATCTTAGTAAACATACTATGTGTTACAGCTATGCCACTCTTGGGCATCTGTGGAGAGACCGTGACATCCTACCACAGAGATACTTGTACATCCATGTTTATTGCATCCACAGTTACAATAGTAATGAAATGGACCTGACCTGAGAAGTCATCAACTATGAAGAGAATTAAATGTGTTACACATACAAAACACAATGTTATTCAGCTGTAAAGAAAAATTAAATTTAGGAAAAGTGGGTTACTGCAAAATATGACATCAAGGGAGGTTACCCAAACTCAAAAAGAAACAGACACATATACTCTGTCACAAGCAATCTCAGCCTGTGATGTACAGTGTAAACAGCTGTGAGTGTGGGACATTTTAATACGTTCTAAGGAGAACAAGGTAGAGTAGTGCAAGGTGACAAGGAAGGACAGGATGCAGCAAAAGGCCTGGGTTGTGAGAAAGGGTTATAAAGAGAATGCTATTTCTAGTTTCAAATCTAACATGTTTTTTTCTGGGTGGATAAGGGCATGAAAAGGTGATTAAAAGTGAAAGTCTAAAAGCATAACCAAAGCTCCATGGCTTCAGAATAGCTATTCAAACTGTGTGAAATTTCAGTGAGATACATAGGGTTTGGGACTTGACAGATGTTAGAATGGTTCTGACTCTATCATAATAAAGGGATTGTGTGTGTGTGTGTGTGTGTGTGTGTGTGTGTGTGTGTGTGTGTGTACATGATTATGTCTGTATGTGTAAGAAGCTCCAATTTCAGAGGACAGCTTAGAAATATAACAGCTTTCAATCATACCTTCAACTTTTCCATCAGAAGATGGAAGATTAGAAGCAAGGCACTGTTCTTCCAAAGGGCTTCTAAATCCTAGAAATAAGTGAATTCATAAGAGATATTAAATATCAGAAATGGCTCCCCCACTAATTTTTAGCAGAAGGGAATTTGTTGTTGCTGTTTCCAGTTCTCACACCGTACACTGAGGCTACAGTGAAAGGAACAACTGCAATGGACAGTGAGGACAGTGCAACTATAACTTCTGACTCTTTTTATCTGACTCTTTTTAGAGCTGTGTAATAGTTTATTTTACACAGACTAAGACTTTCTGGAAAATGTTTGTCCATGTTTAGGCATGTGTATTACTCACTGACATGGTTAAAGTTGATATTTATAAAACAATATCACAAAACATTTATATGAGCTAAGACAAAAAGCTGTACAAAATTTTATCAGATAATCTGAACAGTCCACAAATAAAAGCTTAGGAAAAGCATACTTCTAGAACTGTCTGTTTAATATTTTCTGACCATGGTTGAAGACATTAACTGAAACCAAGAGTCATGGGGGGTGGAGTTCTGTGCATTCTTTCAAGCAAACACTCTTCATTGCCCTCACTTCTCTCAGATGCATCAGCCTCCTTGAGCTTTCTTCTTTGAACTTTCTTGGTTTTGTTTACTGCCTTGCATAGTTCACCTTGGTGAACATATGTCTTCTGCATTTCTATCTAAAGGTTGCTAAATGACATCTTCCAAGGGATGCAGAGGCTGGCCTCCTGTACACACCACACCCTATGCAGTTTCATCAATGCATTTTCCTGATAGATCCTAAATTACCAGAAAAGAGGAATTTCCAGTATGTTTTCACTGGAGACTTTCCCACAATACTTGGCTCATAGTGATCAGTAAGTATAATAAAAAATGTGAATGTATCAGAGACCAGCTTTGACAATAATACCGTTTGCAAGGGTAGGGACATGGGAACTAGAAAGTAAGAAAAGGGTAAGAAGACATAAGTGAAAATAATAAAACAGAAAACATAAGGTACTATAGGAAGGGAGTTCCAGTGAATACTGAAATCATTCACATTTATTTTCTATACATTTTTATATCCCAATACAACGGGAGTAAGAAGACAAAAGACTTCTTTAACATGATTTAAAAAAAAAGACTAGAGTAGTTATTTGCTTCAAATCTTCGAGCCATCAAGCCAGTAATCCAATAAGCATTCTGTGGTTTATGCAGTGAATCCACCCTAGACCAAGTATCCTGAAGATAGTTACTCCCAAGGTCAAATATCCTGTTTCATACAAAGGAGCAGAAGTATGCTTGAATTTCCTGAGCATTGGTCAGGAGAGAGTGGATCTACTTTTATGGGATATCTTAATGCCAAAAGGACCAAGTAGCCACACTCTAGTTCAGGGTGTGTAGCCACACTTTTTGTCAACAGCTTTGAACAAGCTGAAACTCTCTGACCTTCAGCCAGGTAGAAATAGGCTTACGTATTTGGGCCTCCACATCAATGTGTAGAATGTTGCAGAATTTGGACAATGAGACACATACCTGACAAAGCAACAGAAAGTGCAATTACAGCTACAGTTAAGACCATTATCACTACATAGCAGCAGTAAAGTTTAACAGGAGGCTCAGAGGAGATGATTCTGAGACATTTTCCTTGCTGTTTTTTACCTGAAAAGATAAATATCAGAATATCAACCTCAAGAACCTTTCAGGAAAAAAAAATTACCCAGAATCAACTGTAGAGTTCACTTGTACTCCACTCATGCAAATGCCCTTCACAGAATTTCCTGGTCCAGAAATATTGTCCTTAACTTGCAAAACACTAGAGGAAAGAAAACACTATTTTTTGCCACCATTTTCTATTTATTAAATTAGGGAACAATGAAAGAGTAAGAAACAGAATAAGTAAATATCATGGTGAAAAGGAAAATAGCAACAACAAACCACACATAAATTTAGCACTATAAGAAGAGATCTGGTAAGGATGAATGGGTTTGTAATAATAATAATGAAAAGAAAATCAGTGTGTGAGGTGGGGTGACACAGAAGTGTTCTTCTCGTACATGGAAAGTGGAGGCAGGAGAGGCAGGAGTTGAACATTATTCTTGGCCAAATTTTAAGTTTCAAACTTAGATGAATTACAATAGTCCCCATTTTATCTATCTCTCTGACTTTCTATCTATCTATCTATCTATCTATCTATCTATCTATCTATCTACCTACCTACCTATCTATCTATCATCTATCTGTCTTCCTAATTATCATCTATTTATCTATAATGAACTAAGTAAGTATAGTTGGACATATAAACAGTATAAGAATATAAAAAAGAAACATTTCATTAAATCCAGCAAAGCACACACACAAGTTACTGTAAATGCACAGTAAGAACTCTCAGCATATTAGTAACTGAATGAATTTTCTCAACCTAACAGGAGCTATCCAGGATAAATCAAAACAAAACTCCAACTGAAGTCAGCATAAATATTCTCCCCGAGTCTCCCAGAGCAAGGCAAGAATTTCTGCTAACTGTATAGCATGGCTCTTGGGTTCCTATTCAAAGCACAAGGACAAGAAAATGAAATAACTGTCATGCCCCTCGAAGAGAAATGAAAGTGTTGCTATCATACCACATGAATGTATCCTCATACAAAGTTCTAAGGAGTCTTTTAGAAGAGCCCTAAAAGGAATGAATGAGTTTACAATGCAGCAGGGTATAATGTCATTGTTTCAAATATTTTGCATTTTCATACACTAGCAATTGTCAAATGCAAACAAATGTATAAGTATTGCAGGTCTCACAGCACTGTTAAACACAACTGTACGTTTAATGGAACATGCTCACATTCAGTTGCTGGAAGAACATCAAGGGTTTTTAACCTCTGAGTCAATTCTACTGTCTTTTATTGAGTTCTTAAAGATCTCAATACATTGTAGGTACAATTTCTTTTGAGAGAGAAAAAATTAAAAAAATCAATAATAAAAAATAAAACCCTTGCCACTACATTTTTTATCATTTGAGTCATTTTTCAGAGACCAAAGCAGAGGAATTTCATTATACTACGTCTAATTTACTTTTCGGTGTGTAGGTAAAGACATCTCTGCCTGAAAAAAGTTCACAGAGAAGTTTTTCATTTTTTCTTCTTCAAATAGATTTAAAGTTTTAGACGTCATGTTTGTGCCTATTGTCCACTTTGAGTCATTTACTCTACAATGAATAAGGAATGACTCATCACCATGGGAATCAACTCTCTTAGCATCAAATGAAGAAGAGATACCATCCTTTCTCTAACTAAGAAACTTACAAAGTGAGACTGGTTTTTGGTTTCCTGACTGTCCAGACTCGAATAATCACACAGAAACTGCATTAATTGCAATACTCTTTGGTCAATGGCTCAAGCATATTCCTAGTTAGCTCTTATATTGTAAATTAACCCATTTCTATTAATCTATGTATCACCATGAGGCTGTAGCTTACCAGTTTCCTGCTTCTGGCATCTTTCTCTGTTGACAACTACATGGCATCTGTCGGACTCCACTTTCTTTCCTTCCCTATCTATGCTTGAATTTCCTGACTTTCTACATTCTACCCTGTCATGAGTCAAAGCACATTCTTTATTAACCAATAGAAATAAAACATATTCATAGAATACAGAGGGGAATCCCACAACAGACTTCATGTTTGCATCCTTATCCAGTTTGAATCATTTATTGTACAATGGATGAGGTATGAATCAACACTATTGGAAGCAACTATCTTAGCATCATATGCAGAAGAGATCCCTCCCATACCTAAGAAACTGTTCACTGCCCAGTTTACCATTCACAGACACACACACTATAAACCCACATTGATTTTTAAAAATAGAAATATACAAAAAAAGGCAATGAAATGACACACTTACCGTAAATACATTCATTAAAAATGCTCAATTTGCCAATATTTGAGGGAGCATAATTTAGTATTTTGCTAAAATTTGAATACATTTACCTTATAACCTAAGTCCAAGGATAATGCCTGTGTTTACATTAAAGAAACCTGTCTGCATTCAAGCAGCTTTATAAATTTAGCCTGTGGTTTGCAACAACTCAAATATCCCTGAGGTTGTGACAAAATAAAACAATATTACTCAGAATTGGGGAAAGTGATTGAAAGAAAAAATTGATCCTCAAGCTTTCATTTGCCCATTTCTTGTGCTGGCTAAGTGTTCCTCATCTTTCTGTTCCCAGAGAATCTTAAGCAAAAATTTGTGGCCCACTTAAGTAACCCTTAAGCAGCTGGTAACAAAAGCAGTCATCCATGGGCCAGCAAGGTGACTTCGTGGAAAAAAGCATATTATATTCAAGCTTGATATCCTGGATTTAATCCGAGAAACATGCAGAAAAGAAAGAGAAAATATAATACAGGTAGTTGTTTTCTTGACTTTAGGTGTGAGTCAAGCAAGATTCATGTGTGAACCCCACCACCACCATCATCACCACCAAATCCCAAAAAGCAACAAAATCCAATCCAGCCCAAGTGCAGTTTACTTGGAGAATTTGACCACAGGGCACTAGTTTTCTGCTCAGAAATTCCGACTACCTCCTCTCTTTTTTTCTGCACACTCTTACCCACAAATTTCCTGTCAGGTTTCTGGAAATGTTTGAAAAACTGTTTTCGTATTCAGGTTTGAAATACATGCTCTGAATTATTTATAGCTCATGCCTCAATCAATCATGTTCTGGAATCTCTTCTACTCTAGTTACTGTGTTCATAGTTGATACACAGCTGTGGAACTCACTGTGGATGAATCTCAAATACATGATTTCTGCAGAGATCCAGCTACATGATATTCTTGAAAAGCAAGTATGTAAGAGCTGAAAAAGCAATGATGCCATAGGCTGGGTACAAAGGAAAGTAGTGTCTACAGAAGGGCATGGGGGTAATGGGGTGGGATCTGAGTCTATAACATGAATATGATGGAGACCTCATATTTACATGTGTTCTAAAAGTTCATGAACATGACATGAATTTGATGGTATAGTTAAGGGGATGGTTTTTATTGTAGACATGAAGAGAAGTACAGCCGGAGGCCTCTGGAAGAGTCCATAGCAGTGAAAGAAAGTAGAAGAACACTAACATGGCCAGCAGACTGACCTGAACTATGAGAGGAGACAGAAAGGGGGGAGGGGCAGAGATGAAGACAAGGGACTGGGAGAGATCAGGGAAGAAGAAGATAAGAGTGAAGATTAAGAAAAGGAGTAAGAGAGAGAGGTAAGAGAAAGTATGGCAGGACTATAGGGCACCAAGACTGGGAGAGGGAAGCCCAAGATATGGAGAAGTTTATGGTAGGGCACAGATTGAAAAGAGCTGAGAAGGGCCACAGGCACTGAGTAAGCCTGGAGGCCAGCATGTGCTTCTGGTATATTAAAAGGCACCACAGGTTTTCTTTTGTTGATTTCTACCTAACAAGTCTTATTCCTTTCTTTTCTTTTTGTTTTGCTTTGTTTCTGTTTCTAATTTGATTTTTTTTTAAATTAGAAGAAACATGTTTATTATGGAAAATATCAAAGCCCATGGAAAAATAGTAAGAAAAATGCACATCCTGTCCTACCTTGTCTCTAAGAACTCTGGGGGAGAGATACTTGAGGGGGGGGTCTGTAAGGAGGATGAAAATATTTTCAGTTATGGGAATATTTGATCTAGCTGAAAAGCAACTACATTTTTATGAATTTGCTTTTGATGGCAAGTATGAATGCTGCTGTCCAGAAAATCCAACATTCTTTCACTAAAACACACAAACAAAGAAAAACTAAAGCAATGAAAAAGAGAAGAAAGAAGTAAAAATAAGAAAGAAGTCAACAGTTTCCAAACACAGAAGACCATTTACTCCCTAAAGACTAAGGCAGAAATACTACAAGATTCTTCATTTCCATCATTTTCTGCAGAGTGAAAACACCAGAAGATTTTATGGAGAGAGAGAGAGAGAGAGAGAGAGAGAGAGAGAGAGAGAGAGAGAG
>JABTXL010005970.1:337063-404304 GCA_025134845.1 Neodon shergylaensis
GAGAGAGAGAGAGAGAGAGAGAGAGAGAGAGAGAGAGAGAGAGAGAGAGAGAGAGAGTGTGTTGATGTAGATGAATTGTTAGGAGGAGGGGGAACCACTCACCCAACCAGTGTACCTCTCTCCTCCCCAACTTTTCTTTGAATCACACTTGATCTGAAAAGATCTGGCCCTAGCCCCACAGGGAAGATCCTTACCTGAATGTATTGAAAGCTATGGTGTTTGAATTTCCTCCCCTCTGAGACATAAAGAGTATGGTTTACAGCAATTTCCTGTAACTCACCAGAGTGCAAATTATGAGCTCAAGAGAAGACTAGAAAGATACACACACACTCACACACACACCTAAATCAAGAACAAAACAAACAAATAACAAATGAAAAAGCAAACAACAACAACAACAACAAATGACCCAATCTCTCAAAAAAACAATCAAAGAAAGACTATGCCTCAGGCTCTTAAAATTAACTCATCATTCATTTTTGTCTTGCCTATTTGAATACTATATACTCTGATAGAGTAACAAAAATATCAGAGGCCTAGAAGCATTTACACTTCTACAGAGACCAGCCATGGCAGGCTTAACAGGCAAGAGATTCAGATCCTCTCTGAGGCCCCAGTGAAGCTCCTCTCTGCCTTTTTAAATTGTTTCAAATTGCATCAAATACATACCCATGTCTCCCTCTGGTAAGTGGTCTGGGGTAGATATTTCTGTTTTTAGCATGCCAATGGAAGTCTCTTCAGCCTCTACAGCAGGCATCTCTGAACTGAAAGGAAGAATCTTTCCTGAACTAAGGAGGAGGGATGAAACCTGAAACCCTGGAGAGGGAGACAAAGCACTGATTCCTAATAAGCACTTTGCAAGTACAACCCACTGTCCCTGTGACTCATTAACCACTCCTTACCAGTTCTGAACACATCACCTCTCAGCACATAGTGTTTTATTCCTGGAAAAAGAAAGAATTACAAAGTAGGACGCTGTGAAGTGAAATTAAGTGGACTATATGCACTCATCACTACTTCTTTAAGAAAAGTATTACTTCGATGAAAGTCACTGCTATTAAGTGGGGAAATGTTGATTGATTGATTGAATGATTGAATCAGGGTTTCACTATATAGCTCAGTTCAGCCTCAAATAAATTTTGACTCACGTTGGGCTTGCGTTTCTTATCCTATGTCCTATGTTTAAAGGTCAGTATTGCTGTAAGGCCTGAAATTCCAGATCATATAGGTGAAGGCAGATAAGACCTGGACAAGAAGGCAGAGAGGAATCTGGCGAAGAATTAAAGGGCAAAATGACAAACTTCTAGAGTCAGATACTTGTGCCTGTGGTTACTAGAAATGCAAAATCTGTACAAGAAGAATCAAAAAGGCTGACCTCCCTGAAGTTAGCTAGAATCTTCACCAGGGGCATGTGATGATTACTGCTCTGGCTTCAGTCAACTGTGATAACGGGTTGTCTTTCTTTAACTTTTCCTCTACATGGCTGATGGTACACCCAGTGATCCTGTGGGCTTCAAAGCAAAACTGAATTCTGAAGTTAGGGGACAGACACAAAAAATTACACTTTCATTTATCTGTACAAATATCTTTAAATGTGTTGTAAAGAATAACTCACAAACACTTTGGGGGAAGCACCAAGACTCAAATCTCTTTCCCTCCCACTATGTCACCCCATAAAGATCCTCCCTATACAAAACTTGATCATAGTTTGCCAAAGACTTTGTTGCATTGGATAGGGAAGATTAATGTCCCAACCATCACCCAGGAACCTTGTTCACATGCAGATCCATATTGACTGGGCTTTGTAACAATCTCCAGATGACATCTGCATTGCTAAGAGGCCTTTCCAGGAACACTCCTTCCTGAGGAAACAGAGCCACTCACATCTGTTGTACAAACGTCAGTTCCTACATTTCTTACCGTTAGGCAGTTATTAAACACTGTACATACCCAGACATAAAGGATGAACTCTTACCTCAATCAGCTTTGAACCCCACTCTCTGATCCCTGGTTACTCTCTTTTTGAAGAAAGGGGAAGTGCTACCATTTCCCCTCATAAGCCTTTGATATGCTCTTACTCTTTCACAACTCCCCTGTCAGTACGTGATGATAAGCTTTGACTAAAGCAGCAGGGACTTCCAAGTTTAATGACCTCCTTCCTGTGATAAAAAAAATTTTCTTACAACCAAAAGACAGCCTGAAGTCAGAAGGAGGAAAGAAACATGATGGTAAGAAGAAGAGTTAACTCAATGAAATGCACACTTACCCAGGCCTGAACCTCTTCCTCCTCAAGATAGGGGGGGACTGCAGTTATCAGCCTACAGCCAGTCTCTAAAGGTCTCAGGAAAGAGGCAGGGAATGGAATGGGGAGGAATTGTGGCCATAGAAAAGTGAGCTGTCACAGATTTAATATCCTTATGTCTTAGTATTCTAATGCCATAAAGAGACACCATGACCACGCAATCTCTTAAAAAGGACAGCATTTATCTGGACTCTACTTACAATTTCAGATGTCTAGCACATAGTCCTCATGGTGGGGAGCATGGCGGCATGCATGCAGACATGGTGTTACAGAAGCTGAGAGTTCTAAATCCAGATCTACAGACAGCATGAAGAGAGAAAAGAAGAGAGTGAGAGGAAGCCACTAGATCTGCCCTGGACTTCTGAAACCCCAAAGATAACCCTCAGGGATATACTTCCTCCAACAAGGCAATGCTCCTTGATCCCTTGCAAATAGCTCCGCTCCCTAAAGATCAAATATTCAAATATATGAGCCTATGGAGGCCAATTCTATTCAAGCCAACAGGAATCTGCCTGACTCCATTTTAAATGCAGGATTCATTATGATGTATTTTAAAAATAAGTTTCTTTTTACAGTGTGTCCTGGAACTTGTCCATCCCAAGCCCATTATCTTGATTTGCTTTTGAGAATATCCTGAATATCCTTCCTTCTCTCTGAGTCTCCCTGACCTCCCCTGATCCCTCCTAACCACATGTGTGAGGGAATCACACTGTTTATTTTTAAGTATTCTTTTAATTTTTTCTTGCCCCTTTGTCTCAATTCTATAAAACTAGTATTGGTTTTACTCCTTAAAAGGGACAAATAAGTGAATTTGGGCTGTTTGCTCTCTCTTTAACTTGTCTTAGGAGGCAGGGGCTGGTCAGCCCACAGTTGGACCCCATTAAAAATCAAGCTTGCTTGAAATTTGGCTCAAATTATGGAGGTGGTCTCCTATTTTAACCATTCAGATAAACACCAGCTCACCTTGTTTCAGATATTATCAAAGTCAAAGAGATTTTTTTTTCATCCAATAAGCTGACATCCAAGGGTGTGGCTCTAAGACAGGAAGAAGCAGACTCTGTGGCTTGGAAAGACATGGAAGTGTGGGAAGAAGCCTATATGATGTGGAAGGAGTCTTTGATGTAGGTAGGATAGACCAGGAGAAATTATGAGCTGTTCTTGGCTGTTCAATCCTGCCTGTGCTAAAGTTAAAGGAGGGCTTAAGGAATTAACTTCATGAACAGATGAAAAGTATCCAGGCATTGAGGGGGTCAAGGCAGGAGGAGAGCTAGTAAGGGTTCAGCTTGAGCTACATAATGACATTTTCTTTCAAAAAATTAATTAGTTGTAGGTAAAATACCCAGATCTAGACATGATGGTTCATATCCATAATCACAGCACTGGGGAAACTGAGGAAGGAGGATTGCTGTGAATTTCTCATGAGATTGGCCTATAGAGAAAGATCTTTAAAAATCATTTCTAAGTTCCCAGAAAAAGTAATTAGGAAAACTTGGCCTCAATTTCATAGAAAACAAGCACAGAAGTATTGACACTATGCCGTGCTGGCATCTTCTCCTGCCTGAACAGTCCTAGTTTACTCTAGTCAAAAGTATGGGTGGCCTTGATTGGGCATAGAAAACAACTACACAAGTCAAAGTACTTAAATGCAAACTTTAGTAAATATGATGTCATCTATTAAATCAAGGAAAATTAAAGAAATATAAAAGCATTTGTTAGTGAACCTCATAGTTGATAGGAGGGATTCAGTCTCAGTGACATGATAAAGTTAGAATCTGTATTGTTAATTTTTTTTTCTCTCTGTTTCCATACAACTGACAGATGCAATGTTTGGGAGAATTCACTCTGGCTCACAGATGAAAGAATACAGTCCATCATGGTATGGGAACCTTATCAGAAACACTGTACCAGCCTGTGGTGACAGGACTATACAGACTGCTTATTGCCTGACAATAGCCAGGAATGGAGAGAGATGGGCCTGATGGGGTAGATAAACCTCAGCCCCCACCTGTGTCAATCAGCACTAGAAGATACACCCAAAGGTCTCAAAACTCTCAGACAGCACCATGAAATGGAGACATAGTAGCCTGTAGGGGACATTTCACCTTTAAAGAAAAACAAAATCCTGAGCACTGTTCCCTTCATGAGTCCAGGAAGAATTCATATACAAATTCTTTCATGAGACACTGGAGACTCATCAAAAGGCTCTTGCCTTTCTGGAGAATGACATGAAATCAGACCAATTATTTACCTCCACTCTGTTCATCAAGGAAAATCTTCTCTCTGTCAACATTGGTGTTGTGAGAGGTCAAGGGCCCATTGCATCCTATTCACCATTGGGTTGACCACTGATGGCTGTACTAAACTTGATTAGAAGTGTGTAGAGAGCACTGTTATTTGTTTCTTTGTTTGAGACAGGGTTTCTCTCTATAGTCTGACTGTCCTGAAATTCATTCCATCGACCAGGCAGGATTCAAACACATTCATCTAAGGCATGTGCTATCACTCCTAACTTTCAAGAGCACTTTTAGTCCATTGGGTTTGTTATACACAATGTGGTCAGGGGGATTGCCTGGATGGGAGGGGAGACAGAAGAGTTGCTTGCCATGCCTCTTGGTGAACTTGAAGCTTGTATACACAGGAATAAAATGGCTGAACTGTAGTGGAAACAAAGAAATGAATGGATTATAATCAGTCAGTGACTGATGCAATGAATGAGTCTGTGATAAAAAGCTTCACTGGTCCTAGGTGTGCATTCTAGGTGAGAAGTCAAAGACCGTGGCCATCACTACACGATTCACAAGAGTCAAAAGGCAGTAGCATGCAGGTTTGCTTCCCCACGAACAGTGACCCAGTGAGTGTCGTGTGCATATATCACATTCGTCAGCCTCAAAGAGGAATGACCAGGAAGGTTTTGTGGCCCACATGCCATCCATGTTGATGAAGACTTCAAACTGTAGATCTCTCTGAACCTCTGCCATCTCCATCCCGTCTCCAAGAAACAGAAGAACAGAGAGCTGGGGTCCTAGATCTAGGCATCATCTTTGACCTTGTGAAAGGAGGCTAGATATCTCTAAGACAAGTTAAGAGTTACTGCTTAAAGATCAGCCTTGACATATGAGGACTTGTCTGTGAGCATACAAGTTCAATAGCTGTCGTGACAGGAAGGCAGGCTTCCCTGCCTGCCTATGTGTAAATCTGGAAACTGCTACAGGAGTGTGTGGTAGAGTAGCCCTAAGGAAATGTTGCATTGTGGGTACAGCTCATCACAAATCCTTGGACAGATGAGAGGTGTTAGGAGTGCCTGTGCCCTGGTAGCTTTACAAAAGTTGATGTGTAAGGGGAGCAGAAGGAGGCAGAAGAGATGATTGAACTGGGGAAATGCAACAGATATAATTAAGATGAAACCAGGTATTAATTTATGCCAAATGATGTACAACAAGCAAAAAAGATAAATGTTTGGGTCCTATGTAGATTGTGGGGCCGTAGGTTTGGGTCCTATGTAGGATGAGGGATAGGTGGTGTGGGCCCAATATAGGATATCGAGCAGAAAACCTGTGGTAAGCATGCTTCTCTTTGGCTGAGTATTTCCTGTAGCTCCACACTGCTCTAAGCCTAAAACTGATGCAAAGACGACTAAGGACCTGTACCAGTACAAGGATGATGCAGATGACACACAGAAATGGAGCACTACACTATGTATTTTTCAAAATATGTCCCTTGCAAGAATATTCTCTGTTTCAAGCTGAACTTTAAAGTTAATTAATTGAAATGAATTTAATGTTCTAAAGGTAACGCAGTAGAATTAGGTTAGGCTTAAAAGATGATTTTTAAATAAATTTAAAATGAAAATGAAAAAGGTTTTTTTTTTTTTTTTTTTTTTTTTTTAAAGATCCCAAAAGGAAATGAGAAAAATAGCACCTGGAGCAACAGCTGTGGGTGCAGGAAACCAAGATCTTACTCTTTGGTTTTGAGCCTGGTCTCTAAAGGCTGAATCATCTCTGTATCCCATCCCCCATTCTGCTCAAGGCCTTCCTGTGCTTCCCTGAAGAACATAAGGGCTGCTATTGCAAAACAACACTTCTGTTGATCATATTCATATTGCTGATCCCTGAAAAACTGTTTCCTGAGTTGTAGGTAAAAACAAAGACTGGATAAGTCATGAATATTTGCAGTGATCACATCTGATCTGGGGGATGCCTGCTCTCTGCTTATCACCATGAGGAATAAGAGACAAAGAACTAAAGGGTTAGGGGGTTTAGAACACAGTTCTGAGGAAACCTAGTTTGTTAGGGGAGGAGTGTGACCTACATACATGGACAGGCAAGGGTGTCTGATGTGCCCTCTGGACATGAGCAAGGACATTTCCACTGGAGGAGCTGATTAAAGCAGGGTAAAGGTAGCTGAGCACAGCTGCAGTGCAAGGAGGATCTTTATGACTTTTGGAAGAATGCTTTGGATTCACATTTTTCATGCTGAAAATGTTTGGAATAATAAAAAATTCCAAGCTGGGCTTGAATTTCAGATCGTCCTCTCTCTGCCTCTTCAGCCAATCCTCCAGAAGCACATCTCAACTGAAGGAAACAATGTGAGTTAGAGGTCTAGTTTAGTAAGCTATGCTGTAACATTACAGGACCCACCAGGATGGAAGGAGCTCAGAGTTTGGAATGTAAAATAGCCTGTCCACCCAGTTCCAAAGTCAAGTTCTTGGAGTGGTTCAAGTAATCCTAGCTTCACACTAGATTCCCTCACTTCAGGGAAACAGATCCCCTAAGCCTCAGTGTCTTTTCTAAAGCCCCTTGCTTCCTGCTGACAACTCTGAAAAATGCACCACCACCCCCTACTCCTTAGGCATACAAGTTCTGCTGAACAACCCATTCATGGAATCTCCGTACTCTTTTCCTCTGTCCTGGGGCTCATCATTCAGGGCAGAACATCAGCACCCAGTTGGAGGGGGCACACACAGGTGGCCTCCCTTAGTGGTGATTGATTGGCCTTAAATTTCAAAACTGAATCCTATTTCAAGTGCTGCTGTGGCTATGAGCACTTGAACCCTTGACACTTTACACTAACTTCTAAGTTCCAAGACACCCAGAGATACCTGGTCAGAGTGGGACTAGAACACCACAGGACTAGTGTGTGCACACCCCTGGTTCATGCCTAGTAGTCTTCCCCCCACCAGAACACTTGCCCTCCCTTAGCTGTAAACACCTTCAAAGATGCTGGGGTCATAGTATGTGTCTCATCCCAACTTTACATTTCTTTGTCAGGATTCGGTTGAGGATTTTGATCTATCTGCGTGCCAGGGACTATGTGTGCCCTGGACTTGGCCATCTTCTGTGAAGGGTGACTGGGTAGTTCATTTCATGCTATTAATGGTTTAGAAATTTCCTTGAGATGGGCATTGGTGGCACACCTTTTAATCCTAGAACTTGGGAGCAGAGGCAGGCAGATCTTTGTGAATTTGAGGCCACCTTATCTTACAAGAGGACGGTAGGGCAACACAGAGAAACCCTGTCTTGAAAACCAAAGACAAATCAAAGAAACACGAATCTAAAACAAAACAAAAATAAATTTCCTTGACAGCTGTGGAGGCTCCATCCCTCTTACACGAATGTCCAAAATATAAAATGATAGTTCATGATTGATTCAAATTGTTTTAAAATGTAGGAATTATAGGAGAGCTATCTCATTATCTCAGACCTCTACCAACTGCAACTCTCAGGAAAGAAGATCCTGTACCTTGCCAGGGTAGCAACAGATCCAACTGTACTGGAGATGGTGTGGGTAAACCTGCCTCTACATAGTGAGCAAGGAAGCTGGGACAGATGGAAGACTTGGTCACAATATAGCCAGCTTTCTTGTCAGAGGTGTGGTTAAGCCAGCCCCAAAGTTTTAAATGTGGGAGAGCTATCCCCACTTCTTTTCTGTCACACTGTAGTGTAAGCGGGGAAGACAAATGCCCCTTAACACTTTCCCCTACTCTCCTGCAACAGAGGAGAGATCAGACCCAAATGATTACTATGTGCAGCACCCAGGAAAATGGGCCCTGTTCCTCACATAGGCAGCTCCGCAGAGATGGCCCTGTTGTCAGACTTGTGAGTGACCCAGTCCCCATGTTGGGAGCAAGGTGGGGATGTCCCCATTACTCATATGACAGAGGCCTCATACCAGACCAGTTACTATTTGCAATGAACCCTTGCAAGTAAAGATATATGTAAAAGGTGGTTTATTGTTTAACTCCATGTGTCACACTGCAGCTTCCATGATAAGGTTTTAATTTCTTTTCTTTTTAAAAAATATTTAATTTTATATTATGTGGGGGGCATTGTAAGGGCAAAGGACAGATTTGAGAGGATAGAGAAATGAATGGTATTATGAAGCATGATGGGAAAAACACACAGAATACATAAAAAGAAAGAGAACACGAGTAAAAATTTAATAATGAATAAAATGGGCATATAACTTTAATAAGCACTATAGAAAAAAAAGATTCTCATATGACCAATTAGTGATTGAAATAGGGAATACTGAACACACAATCCTGAAGGAAGTATAAATCAGAGCCTCATAGGAAATCGTTTCCTGCCTATCAATAACAATAAAAAAGAACACAAGTATCAGAAAAGAGAGAGAGCATGGAGCCTAAGAACACTATGGGAATTCTAAAGACCCTGGGAAACAATGGAAATTCCTCAAAAAAATTAAGAGGGACTGCAGTTTGATCCACCAATCTTTCATTTAGATGTTTACACAAAGGATTAAATTTCATAACTTTAAGAGATATGACCATTTCTTTTTCATTAAAGCACTATTCATAACTTAGTTACATGATGCACAACCAGCCTAGATTCCTGTTAACAGCTGAGTTTGGTATATTTGTACAGTGAAATGGTAGTCAGACTTTAGAGAGAAGGGGATATGTGGATCAGGAACCTAATGTGAACCTGAAGGACTTTACCCAAAATAAATAAGTGACTCAAGGAAGCATACATTGCCTGATTCCATACACAGGAAACACCTGCAGTAGTCAAATGTGAACTTCAAAGAAAAGAGAAATGAGCACCAGGGAATAGGGATGGATGGGGAATAACTAAGTACATGCAGAAACTCAAGCAGATTCAGTAAAGTCTAGAGACCTGTTGTACTGCATTCCACCTATCATCCCCAGTTATCTACTGAGTACTGAATATTTCAAAATAGAGTGGGCTAGAGCAATAGGTCATTTGTTATAAAGATCCAGGATAAGCTCTCAGCACCCACATGGCAGCTAACACTCCCCTCTAACTCTGCTTTAAAGGAACCCGGCATTCTCTTCTGGCCTTCTTGGGCACCATGCATGAAAGTGGTGCCCATGCAAACAGGTATTGTTGTAAGTCACGAAACAATCCCACACCAGTTTATAATTATGATTTATAAAACAGTTATTTATTAAAAGAAAAAACTTACAGATCACTGTCCTTGACAATAGCCTTCTGCACGACCAGGAAAGGAATCTATTAGTTGGAAGTGGAGTCTGAAGCAAGAGAGGAAATCATGGCTACTGCTGCTTTTTCAAGCCAAAGAGACCATGCCCAAGTGGGCTGGTATCTTAATGGCTATTGGCTGAAGAAGTGGAAGGAGCTCCTGCAGTACCTCCTCCTTTTGTTTAAGTAAGAAAGTTCTAAACCTACTACAAAATTATATACAATAAGAACAAATATCCTATTCTAACTAGCTTAAGTCTTGTATAATAAATAACTTGGCCAAATCGTGAGAGGAAAGTAACTACATTTTTCTAGTCTTCAACCCCATAGAAGATCCAAGAAGGGAAATAATGTTACCTGAGTAATTAGGAAGTGCAATCAAACAACTTCCAAAACATTTAACAAATCACAGAGACAACTGGCTGCCTGAGCAATAACCCAAAGTCATGCTTGCAATGTTGAAGCAACCAACTTTGCTTAAGGCCTAGAATAACTGACAGATTATTTTTAAAGGCAAGAAAATTTTCAAAACCGTCTTACCCTGTCTTGGCAAGATTTGACAGTTCTGCTTATTCATTTCTGGATACTATGTATTTTGTCAGTAGTTGAGGTATGGGCAGTTCCTTGCCCAGAGGCCGGTTTTGTCAAGAAGAAGACAAGCTCCAAGTGGAGTGTCTTCAGTGCTCATCGGTGTTTTGGGAATAGATAAGTGTTACCAGGAACAATTGTGTCTCACTATCACAGAACTCTAAGATAGATTAAATGCCATTTTCTACAGCTCTTTGAAGAAGTTGAAGATTATCTATTTATATAGAATATAATCTCCTTGTATCTAAAGAACCTGATTCATGTAACAATAGATATCACAAACAGCTTAAATACTAAGACAATAGAAAAGTGTGCAATAAATGATAACAATGACCTCCAAATGTAAATAATGTATAAGTGTCTTGATCAGAGGTGGAAATGTACACTGCAATATGATTTATATATATATAATGATATATATGTACAATATATATATCAATACATAAAATGTTTTAAACAGAGGTAGAAGCATGCATGCATACAATAGTCAATATAATTTAACTTTGTATCCATATAAAAGAATCTATGCCAATGTAATTGTCTGTAAACAATAACTCACAAATACCAATATATTATCCCATCATCCAATTTTTCCTCTTATTTTTCGAAAAGATCCCTGGACTTATAAAATTCCTCCCACAACCTTCAACGATATACCAATTATAATCAACCACTACATAATGTCTCTAAACCCGAGGACAAATTTTGCTATGGGAGTGGACGTCCTCCTCTAGAATTACTTCCAGCTGTCATGGGAGCAACATTCTTTCTAGGGGATTTGGTGAAAGTAAAATGAAGGTTAAATTTCAAAATTAATGTCTAGTAAGATTGCAAATAGTCTCTGAGTATTTTCTGGAGATCTGTCCAGAATGTTGTAAGAGATGTGCACCATTTCAGCTAACCAAGTTGGAACCATCTTGTGCAGCTGGTACCCAAAACAGGTCTTATAGTAGCGCCATCAGTATCATGACATCACATCAGCCAGGTGGAGTTGTTGTTATGGGACCCCATCTTCTTTCTGAAAACTTCAAAGATTACTGCAGGAAAATTCATTGTTCATTGTGTAAAACTTAAACAGTAATTATATAGACATATACAGACATATATATTCAATGAAAGGTATGATAGATATGAAGAAAAACAAAGATTTTTCTAAATTCCTTCAATTTTCTTGGTCATCCATATTGGGTAGTAATTTTTTTCCATTTGTCAATATTCAAACATCCCTTGAATTTTTCGACGATGAGTGTTTTCCTATGGGGATAAGATCAGAACCCTGCCCGCATCCAATATGTTTTTCTTACCAGCTGTATGATTATCATCATTGTGGATGAGCTGTCATGTCTCATTTCAAAGAGGTTTCTCCTCTTCAAACCAAACCTTTATTAATTTTGATGGTATCCACAATTTTTCTTCTCTTGTGGAAGCAAGAGCAGAGCTCCTTACCCAAAGCAGAACATCTCCTGGCTTCCATTGCAAGGTCAGCACATCCTTGAAATAAACCAGTTGATTTAGTTCAGCAGACTTTTTCATTATCCAATGTCTTTCTGCTGATGTTGTCCCTTTCTCATTAGCATCAAGAAAATTCAAAGTTAATAAGGCATTATGTAATCTATTTCTGGGGGCATTTCCCACCCCTTTTTTTTTAACATATCCTTTATATTTCAGTTTGATCTTTCTATGACTGCTTGACCTGTAGGATTATGTGGTATACCTGTAACATGCATAATATTATAATTAGCAAAAAAAAACTGTTTCATTTTCCTAGAGACATAAGCTGGACCATTATCTGTCTTTATTTGTGCAGGTATACCCATGATGGCCATAACTTCTAATAAATGTGTGATTACCGAATCAGCTTATTCTGAGCTTAAAGCAGTTGGCTATTGAAAGCCTAAATAGGTGTCAATGGTGTGATGTACATATTTTAATTTTCCAAATTCTGCAAAGTGGAACACATCCATCTGCCAGATTTCATTCCTTTGAGTACCCTTTGGGTTAGTCCCTGCAGGCAGCAGTGTTTGGTTATATATATAAAGAGCAAGTAGGGTATCTCTTTATAATCTCCATACCTTGTTGCATGTAAACAACTGTGAGAGTAGGGTATCTCTTTATAATCTCCATAGCTTGTTGCATGTAAACAACTGTGAGAGTGGGTATTTTAACACATTTTAAGGAGAACAAGGAAGAATAGTGCAAGGTAACAAGGAAAGACAGAATGTAGCAAGAGGCCTGTAGTTGTGAGAAAAGTGTATAAAGAGAATTGTAATTCTAATTTCAATCCTAACATGTTATTTTGGGGGGGGGAGTTTTTTTTTTGTTGTTGTTGTTGTTGGATAAGTGCATAAAAAAGTGATTGAAAGTGAAAGTCAAAAACCATAACCAAAGCTCCATGGCTTCAAAATGGCTATTCAAACTGTGTGGAATTTGAATGAGATACATAGAGTTTGGGACTTGACAGGTTTTAGAGTGGCTATGCTAATGGAGCTGTGTGATGTGTTTTTTTTTTTTGTGAGACTATAATAATAAAGTGATTGTGTGTCTATGTGTGTAAGAAGCTGTGAATTTCAGGGGAGAAATTAGAAGTATAATTTTTTCAGCCATGCCTTCAACTTTTTCATCATTTAACAGATCAGAAGGAAGGAACTGTTCTTCCAAAGGGCTTCCAGATCCTAGAAAGAAGTGATTTCATAAGAGATATTAAATATCAGAAATGGCTCCCCCACTAATTTGCTGTTTTTGTCCCCAGTTCTCAAACCGCATACACTGAGGCTTCAGTGAAAGGGACAAATGCAACAGGCAGTGAGAATGATGTGAATATAACTTCTTTTATTTGACTCTTTTCAGAGCTATGTAGTAGTTTATATTATACCGACTAAGACTTTTTGAAAATCTTTGTTTATGTTTAAGCCTGTGTTTTATTCACCAACATGGTTAAAGTGTATTTTATAAAAAAATATCACAAAACATTTATGTGAGCTATGACTAAAAACTGCACAAAATTTTATCAGAAAATTCTGAGCAGTCCACAACTAAAAGCCAATGAAAGGCATACTTCGAAAACTGTCTGTTCAATATTTTCAGACTGTAGTTGATATTAACTGACACCAAGAGTCATGGGTTGTGGGGTTCTGTGCATTCTTCCAACCAAACATACTTCCTTGCCCTCACTTCTCCTAGGTGCATCAGCCTCCTTGAGCATTCTTATTTGAGCTTTCTTGGTTTTGCTCACTGCCTTGCATAGTTCACCTCGGTGAACATATGTCTTCTGCATCTCTATCTAATTGTTGCTGAATGTCATCTTCCCAGGTTTACAGAGGCTGGCCTCCTGTGCAGACCACACACTGTGCAGTTAGAACACTGCATCTTCCTGCTAGGCCCTAAATTCCCAGAGAAAAGGAATTCCCAATATGTTTGCTTTAGAGCCTTTCCCACAATTATTGGCTCACAGTGATCAGTAATTATAACCAAAAATCTGAATTCATCAGAGCTTTGACAATAACACCACTTACAAGGGTAGGGGCATGGGAACTAGAAAGTTATTAAAGGGTACAAAGACATGAGTGAAAATAATAAAACAGAAAACAAAAATAGTACTGAGAGGTAATTCCAGTGAATAATGAAATCACCCATGTTTATTTTCTATACATTTTTATAACCCAATACAACAGGGGTATGAAAACAAAAGACTTCTTTAACATGATAAAAAGGACAACTAGAGTAGTTATTTGTTTCAATACTTTGAGTCATCAAGCCAGTAATCCAATAAGCATTCTATCATTTATGCAGTGAACCCACCTTAGACCAAGTATCCTGAATGCAGTGACTCCCAAGGTCAAACCTCCTATTTTAAAAGAAGGAGCAGAAGTACTCTTGAATTTCCTGACCATTGGTCAGGTGGGAATGAATCTACCTGTATGGGATATCTTGTAGTGATGAGGCGAGCAGGCCTGCTTTTCATCCTGCCCAGTTCCCGCATGGCTAGCTTTACAGCCGAAATAACAAAACACAAATTATATTCATTTAAACACTGCCTGGCCGATTAGCTCCATCCTCTTACTGGCTAATCACATCTTGATTAACCCATTTCTATTAATATGTATTGCCACGTGACTGTGGCTTACCGGCATGAGTCTAACCACAGTCCGTCTTGGGTAGGAGAAGCATGGTGTCTGCTTGACTCTGCTTTCTTCCTCCCAGAATTCTGTTCTGTCTTCCATGCCTACCTATATTCTGACCTATCAGGCCAAGCAGTTTTCTTTATTAATTAACCAATGAAAGCAACAGATAGATAGAAGACCCTTCTACATCAATATCTTAATGTCAAAAGGACAAAGTAGCCACACCCTAGGTCAGGGTGTGTAGCCACACTTTTGGTCAACAACTTTGAACAAGCCAAAACTCTCTGACCTTCAGCCAGGGTAGAAATAGGCTCACATTTTTGGGTCTCCATATCAATGTGTAGAATGTTGCAGAATTTGAACAATGAGTCACATACCCGACAAGGCAACAGAAAGTGCAATTACAGCTATAGTGAGAACCATGTAGCAGTAAAGCTTAAAAGGAGACTCAGTGGAGACGATTCTGAGGCTTTTTCCTGAAAATATAAATATCAGAATATCAACCTCAAAAACCTTTCAGGAAAAAATTAATTTACCCAAAATCAACTGTAGAGTTCATCTGTACTCCCATCATGCAAATGCCCTTCACAGAATTTCCTGGTTCATAAATGATGTCCTTAACTTGCAAAATACTAGAGTAAAGGTAAACACTATTTTTTTGCCTTCATTTACTAGTTATTGAATTAAGAAACAATGAAAGAGCAAGAAACAGAAACTGAATATCATGGTGAAAAGTAAATAGCAACAACAAGCCACTGATAGATTAGTTCTATAAGAAGAGATCTGGTTAGTATGAATGGGTTTGTAATCATAATAATGAAATAAAGTCAGTGTGTAAGGTGGGGTGACACAGGAGTGTGGTTCTGGAACAAGGAAGGTGGAGGCAGGAGAATCAGTAGTTCAACATTATTCTTGGCTAAATTTTAAGTTTCAGACTTAGGTTGAATGCAACAGACATTATTCTATCTATTTGTCTGACGTTCTGTCTGTCTACCATCTAGTTATCTTTCTTATCTTTCTACCTACCTACCTACCTACCTACCTACCTACCTACCTACCTACCTATCTATCATGTATTTAACTATAATGAACGAAGTACAGTTGGAACTATAAACAGTATAAGAAAATAAAAAGGGATCATTTCAATAAAATCAGCAAAGTAGGCACACAAGTTATTGTAAAACCACAGTAAGAACTCTCAGCATATTAGTAACTGAATGATTTTTTTTCAACCTAAGAGGAGCTATCCAGGATAAATGAAAACAAAATTCCAACTACAGTCAGCATGAATGCTCTCTTCCAGTTACCCAGAGCAAGGCAAGGATATCCACTAACCATTCTAGTGTGACTCTTGGGTTGCTATCCAAGACATAAGGACAGGAAAATGAAATAGCAGTTATTCCTCACAAAAAAAGATGAAAGTGTTGCTATTCAGAAAACAAGGATGTACTTATGTACAAAGTTCTAAGGAGTCTTTTAGAAGATCCCTAAAAGGAAAATGAATTCACAATGCAGCAGGGCATAAAATAATGCACTTTTATACACTAACAATTGTCAAAGGCAAACAAATGTATAAATATTACAGCACTTATAGTACTGCCAAACACAATTGTACATGTATGGAACATGCTCACATTCAGTTGCTGGAAGAACATCAAGGGCTTTTAACCTCTGAGTCAATTACAAAAAAAATGCAATGCAATGACACACTTACAGTAAATACATCCATTAAAAATGCTCAGTATCACCAATGCTTGAGGGAAATATAGTTTAGTATTTTACTAAAATTTGAAGACATTTATCTCATAACCTAGGTCTAACCGAAATGCTTGTGTTTACATAAAGAAGCTTGTCTGCATTATAGCAGCTTTATAAATTTAGCTGGTGGTTTCCAACAACTCAAATATCCTTGAGGTTGTGAAAAAATAAAACATTTTACTCAGAACTGGTGGAATATGATTGAAAGGAAAAACTGGTCCTCAGGCTTGCATTTGCAAATTTCTTGTGCTAGCTAAATGTTCCCCATCTTTCTGTTCCCAGAGATCCTTAAGCAAAAACTTATGGCCCAACTTAAGTAACCCTTAAGCAGCTGGTAACAAAAGCAGTCATCCACGGGCCTGCAAGGTGGCTTAGTGGGTAAAAGTGTATTATAGTCAAGCTTGATATCCTGGATTTAATCCATGAAACATGCAGAAAAGAAAGAGAAAATAAAATACAGGTAGTTGTTTTCTTTACTTTAGATGTGAGTCATGGTTCATGTGTAAACCCCACCACCACCCCCACCATCCCCACCAAATCCCAAAGAGCAACAAAATCCCACCTAGCCCATTTGTAGTTTACTTGGAAAATCTGATCACAAGACACTGGTTTTCTGCTGAGAAATTCCAACTACCTCCTCTCTTTTCTGTCACTCTTACCCACTAGTTTCTTGTCGGAGTCCCATGACCTGTTTGAAAACCTGTTTTTGTATTCAGGTTTGAAATACATACTATGAAATTACAGCTCATTCCTCAATCAATCATGTTCTAAAATTTCTTCTACTATAGCTACGGTGTTCATAGCTGACACACAGCTGTAGAATGCACTGTGGATGAATCTCAAATGCATGATTTCTGCAGGCATTCAGCTACATGATGGTATTGAAAAGCAAGTGTGTAAGCACTGAAAAAGCAAAGATGCCTTAGGCTTGGTACAGAGGAAAGGAGTGTCTACAGAAGGGCATAGGGTAATTGGGTGGGGTCTGAGTCTACAGCGTGACTATGATGGAGACTTCATAGTTACATACGTTCTGAAAGTTCATGAGCATATATATGAATGCAATGGTATAGTTCGGAGATGGTTTTTATTGTAGACATAAAGAAGAGTATAGTCAGAGGTCTCTGCAAGTGTCCAGAGAAGCAAGAGAAAGTAGTAGACTAACATGGCCAGCAACCTGAACTGGACCATGAGAGGAGAGAGAAAAGAGGGAGCCAGAGATGAAGACAACTGGGGTGGGGAGTTGAGACCAAGAGGGGGGAAGATAGAACTGAAGAGCAAGGGTGGGCCAATATTATACAGGCCACATATTTCTGCATTGTATTGGCAGCCAAGCTGCCAAGCCACAATAGCAACTGAGGTGTTAAAATCACTTACAGACTGGCTGTCTCCTGGGGTCAGGATATACTTTTGTTGTTCTGCTCCCTTCTTTGTAATTATGAGGACTGTCTTGGAAGAGGTATTAATCTAAGCTAGTGACAGAGCTGTAGACATGACTTTAGTCCTGCTACCCTGGAAACAGGATGCTAATGAGCTTCCCCCCTCAGTTTACCTTGAGAGATACAAGCTGTTTGGAGAATAAACGTGGGTGATCTTCAGGATTTGAATGAACCCTGAGATTGTCAGGGACTGTGGTCATCAACTCAGGATTTATAAGAGTCAAAAGGCAGCAGCATGCAAGTTTTCTTCCCCAGGAGCAGAGACACAGTGAGTGTCAGGTGCATAGATCACATTTGTCAGCCTCAAAGAGGAATGACCAGGTAAATTTTGCAGCCCACATGCCATCCATGCTTATAAATACTTCAAACTGTAGATCTGTCTGAACCTCTGCCATCTCCATCTCCTCTCCAAGAGGCAGAAGAACAGAGAGCTAGATCTAGGCATCATCATTGACCTTAGGAAGTAGCCAGGAGACTAGATATCTCTATGACAAGTTAAGAGTTTCTGCTTAAACATCAGCCCTGATACATGAGGACTTGCCCTCTGAGCAGACAAACTTAATAGCTGTCATGACAGGAAGGCTTACCTACCTACCTATGTGTAAATCTGGAACTGCTACCAGAGTCTGTAGTAGAGAGATCCCTATGGACATGTTGCAATGTGGAACACCTCAACACAAATCCTTGGAAATACGAAAGGTGTTAGGAGTGCCTGTGTCCTGGTAGCTTGAGAAAGGCTCATGGGTGAGGGGAGCAGAAGGAGAAAGAAGAGAGGGAAGTAGGAAAATGCAACCGATATATAAGGATGTGAAAGACCTGGATAAATCCAGACCCCTCTAGCAGGAAAAATAGAGCCAAAAATCTAGGTTCAGTGAATCTGTTTCAGGAACTAGCTGAAGATAGTGTTAGATTATAATCTTGAGAATAATCTTGAGAAACAGGGAGTGACCTTTTGTGATCATCACTGGTATTTTCAGATTTTCTATGATGCCCTCCCTACCCCCTTTGGATTACTGGGTTGTGGTTTCTTCCCTTAAAAACCCCTTCTCCCAGTTACTGGAAGTCGAACTTCTCCCCTGTGTGGACTATGAGTCTTGGCCCCAGGGCACTGGCTCCTGTCCTGTCAATAAACCTCGTGTGATTGCAGCAAGGATGGTCCCTTGTGAGTTCCTGGGGGTGTCATGTTATTCGGAGACTTGAGTGAGAGTTTCCCCACACCGGGGTCTTTCATTTGAGGGATTGTCCCGGTATTGGTGACCACCTTCATCTCTGAAGACCCACTTGGAGGTGAGACATTGTCTTTGTGTTTCTGTGTCTGTTGAATTCAGGTTCAGGTTCTGTACTTTAGGGTTTACAGTCGTGTCCTTGTCTGTGTCTTTGTATTTCCATGCCAGTTGAATTCAGGTTCTGTACATTCAGGTTTATAGTAGTGCCTTTGTGTTTCCATGCTGGTTGAATTCAGGTTCTGTATTTTTGTTTTTGGTTTTGCAGTTGCTAGAGTCTCAGGAAGAGACGGAGTGATCAGCAGACGTGCTAGGAGATCACTGACTGCCACCCCAGAAGATGTCTTAGGAGGTGATAAGGGACCCAGGAATGCCTGGGTGATTCCCATCTGAGTGCTGGTGAGGATATGGAAGTTCTGGATTGGAGGAACTGTATGTCCTCTCAGCCATCTGTATTTCTGGAATGGTTTTGTCTGTCTCGGTGGAGATGGACATTTGTTTGCGTGTCTTGTGTGTCTTTGGTCTTTTGTTTTGTCTTACTTGTGACTTTGATGATTGGGACAGACTGTGATGTTGAATCTGCATCAGTAGTTTTGTCTAAGTTTTGTTAGCCTTTGTCTGTGTATCTTCAGTCTCTGTTTTGTCTTATGCACAGGTAGTGTGTTCAGTTCTCTGATGAGATACACCGGTGGCATTTCTCAGTTCTGTGGTATGACACGTGAATGGTGTGGTCAGTTCTCTGTAGAGACATGCATGGATAAAGGTCTCATTTCGATAGTGGGGCAGGTCACACCCACAAAGCAGCTTGAAGCTGTGTCTTTGGTTTGTTTGGAACCATTGTCCTGTGTGTCTGTATAATGTGTTTTGTGCTTTTGTCCTGACTTAGACTGATGCTGATATACTCAAATCATGACTTCTTTGACTTTGATATTGTTTCCACTTACAAGACTTTAGAGATAGGACCATAAGCATAGGGGGTATATTTCATAAAAAAAAAAAAGAGTCAGCCTCTGCCCCAAGCATGTGGCTGTGGGGTAGCATGCTTGTATGGATAGCTGGGCTATTCAGCCTTCCTCTTACAAGGTATTGAGGCTGCCAGATATAGTTGTAGAAGGCGGACGTACCCCCAATAGGATTTCCAACACTAAACAAAAATCTGTGGGTAATCGCTATGACCTAAAGAGGTTAACAATCTTTTTTCCCCAGTGCTGCATACCACCCTGCCCCCCACCCCTGGGCTGATGGATGAGTTCCTGCGGCCTGCCCTGGGAACTGCACACCTCAAACTTCTGGTTAAAGCTGACCAATGCTTGGCTCCATGGGTGAAGAACTCTTTCAGATCCTATGAGATATAAGTATCTGACATCATTTACAGGGGCTGGTTACAAACTATTGTTGGTTAATGTTAAAAAAAAAAGCCTATTGCTGGTCTTAAATATTTCACACTGGTACAGGATTTTATGTGCTGTTTTTTTTTAAATGTGCCGTACATCCCCACTGGGGGAAAAAAAAAAAACACAAAAAAGGCAAGAGAGATTTTTGGGATGTTGTCTAAAAGGCAAGAGAAATTTTTGGTATGTTGTCTAAAAAGGAAGAGAGATTCTGGTAAAAAAAAATGTGTAAACAGAAATGGGCCTTATCTAGTTCCCTGTGTATGTTTTCAAGATCAAATTTAGAGCAGGTAGGGAACAGATGACAGTCCATCACCTCAGGCTCTCATGACAGGTCTCTGAGGGGCCATAAGATGCCCCATTAATTTAGCCAAGGTAAGAGAGGTTCTTCAGGGGCTGGTTGAACCACCATCTGTGTTCGTTGATCGTTTAAAGGAGGCTTACAGGCATTATACTCCCTTTGACCCAACCTCTGAGGGTCAGTGATAGCTATGGCCTTCATAGGACAGTCAACATCAGATATTAAGAAAAGTTACAGCAGTTAGAAGGGTTGCAGGATTTGGTTAAGGAGACAGAGAAAGTGTTTCATAAGCGAGATACTGAGGAAGAAAATAGAGAGAGAAAGAGAGAGAGAGAGAGAGAGAGAGAGAGAGGTGGGAGGCAGAAGAAAGAGGACAGGAGGGATCATAGACAAGAGAGAAATTTGATAGAATTTTGGTTGCAGTTTTAGGAGATAAAGGGAATACAGGACCTAGACAGATACAACCTGGGCAACAGAAGACCAAAGATGAGTGAAGATGGACAGAGGTACTCCTTGTACAAAGACCAATGTGCTTATTGCAAAGAAAAAAAAACATTGGGCAAGAGAATGCCCAAAGAAGAACAAAAGGGCCTTGAAGGTACTGGCCCTAAAAGAAGATGTTTAGAGGGGATGGGGCTCAGACCCCCTCTCCATGACTAGGGTAACCCTGACTGTGGAAGGGACCCCTATGGATTTTCTAGTGGACATAGGGGCTTAGCACTCTGTGCTGAAACAACCATTGTGGAAGCTAAAGAATACAAAGACTATAGTAATTGGAGCACCTGGACAGAAACAATATCTGTGGACCACCTTATGAACTGTAGATTTGGGGAGAGGACAAGTGATTCATTCCTTCCTGGTTATCCCTGAGTGTCCCACACCTTTATTAGAAAGAGACTTGTTAACAAAGTTGAAGGCCCCATCAGGTTTACTCGAACCAGGCCGGAAGGTGATTAAAGCCTTTTGTTGACTGAACCAGTGACCTTCGCTCCCCCTGCTGTCCTCAATCCCACTACCCTACTTCCTGAGATTGATGACAGCTCACCTACCCATCACTGCACTGACATTTTGGCAGAAGAAGCTGGTACCCAAAATGATCTGAAGAATCAGCTTTGGCCTGGGAGTCAGATCTGGTATACGGACAGCAGCAGTTTCATGGTTAAAAGTAAGTGGAAGGTGGGGGCAGCAGTGGTGGATGGGAAGCAAGTAATCTGGGCATAGCCTCCTTGAAGGACGTTGGCCCAGAAAGCCGAACTTGTGGCTTTGATACAAGCCCTACCCATGGCAGAGGGGAAGTCTATCAACATCTACACTGACAGCAGGTATGCTTTTGCCACTGCCCATATACATGGGACAATATACAGACAAAGAGGACTGTTAACATCTGCAGGAAAAGACATAAAAAGTAAGAAAAAAATTTGAGCCTCCTCAAGGCCATACATTTTCCAAAGAAGGTAGCCATGACACGTTGTCCAGGACACCAAATAGCTTGAGATGTTGTGGCTAAAGGAAATCAGATGGCAGATGTAGAGGTGGCCCAAGGAGCAATGATCCTGGCAGTCAAAGAGCCTAAGGATTATGATAGCAGTGAAACCAACTTTAGATATACCCTCGAGGACTGTCAAGTTATGGGCAAATTAGGACCGGTAAAGAAAACCCCATATGGGGCAGTAGAGACAGAAGGAGGAAAACTAGTCCTCCCACAAAAAGAAGGGCACAAGTATGTTACCAAATTACATTACCTGACCCACTTGGGGGCCAAGAAACTAAAAGATGTGGTTTGGTCCTCCGACTATTATGATATAGGACTCTCTGACTTGGCAGAAGAAGTAATCAAAAGCTGCAAGGCCTGTGCTATGACTAACACAGGACACTCCATATATACTCCTGGGAAGAAGCTCAGGGGTGACTGGCCTGGCACCTACTGGGAAGTAGATTTTACAGAAATTAAGCCAGCCAGATATGGTAACAAGTACTTATTAGTTTTTATACTTTTTCAAGCTGGGTAGAAGCTTTTCCTACCAGGACTGAGACAGGCAATGTGGAGGCTAAGAAGATGATAAAAAAAAAAACTTCCTGAGGTTTGGGATACCCAATGTAATCAAGTCTGATAATGGACCTGCTTTTGTTGCCCAGGTAAGTTAGGGACTGGTCACCCAACTGGAGATCAATTGGAAATTACATTATGCTTACCTACCCCAGAGTCAGGTCAGGTAGAAAGGATGAATAGGACTCTAAATAGACCTTGACAAAATTGTCCCTAGAAACCTGTAGGTATGACTGGAAAGCCCTCCTTCCCTTTGCCCTATTCAGGGTTTGGAACACCCCTAGGGTGATTCAAACTCACCCATTATGAGACCCTATGTGGGGGACCATCACTAGTCTCTGAATCGAGTGGAGTGTATAATCCTGATGCTATTCTTTCTAGACCTTTATTTGCCTGCCTAAAGGCCCTTGAAGTGGTGAGACATGAGATCAGAAAACAACTAAAAGAAGTATATATGCTGAAGACTCACATGTGCTACATCAGTAGAAAGTAGGGGACAACATTTTGTCTGGCAGCATCAAGTTGGGAATCTTGAGCCTCATTGGAAAGGGCCATATTTGGTACTCTTGATGAGTTGCAGTATTCAGGTCTTTTAACAACACCACCAGTCAGGATGTTGTGTTTGGGGGACTAATTAGGCTGATTCTTACTGAGGTTACAGGTGTAGGGTCATGCCTGGTACATCCACCAGCTGTCTAGAAACATTTGTGTAATGAGACTCTTAAGAGCCCTAAGACTCCTGACACTGGGTACTTGGTTCCCAGTTTAGATAAATGGTGGGCTTGTGGTACAGGCCTGACACCTTGCGTGTTGACATGGGTTTTTAATGATACCAAAGATTACTGTGTGCTTGTACAACTGGTACCTAGGGTCTTTTATCATCCAGATAACATGCTTGAAGATGAGTTTGACAAGCACCCAACTTGCTTTCGACAAGAACCTATTTATCTGACACTAGCAGTGATCCTGGGCCTTGGGGCAGCTGCTGCTGTTAGGACAGGTACCATTGCCCTAATACAGGCCCCTCAGTACTTTAATGAATTAAGAATAGCCATGAATGAAGATTTGAGGGCTCTAGAACAATCTATTTCCAAACTCGAAGAGTCATTGACTTCCTTCTCAGAAGTGGTCTTACAGAATAGAAGGAGATTAGATTTGTTATTCTTTTATAAAAAATATTTATTTATTTATTATGTATACAATATTCTGTCTGTGTGTATATGCCTGAAGGCCAGAAGAGGGCATCAGACCCCATTACAGATGGTTGTGAGGCACAATGTGGTTGCTGGGAATTGAACTCAGGACCTTTGGAAGAGCAAGCAACGACCTTAACCTCTGAGCCATCTGTTCACCCCTAGATCTGTTATTCTTAAAAGACAGAGGATTATGTGCCACTCTCAGAGAGAAATGTTATTTCTATATGGACGAATCAGGAGTAATTAAAGACTCCATGAGTAAACTTACAGAAAGGTTAGACAAAAGACAAAGAGACAGAGAAGCACATCAGGGATGGTTTGAGAGCTGGTTTAAGAGATCTCCTTGGATGACTACTCTGATATCTTCCCTTATGAGCCCACTCCTAATTTTGCTTCTGCTACTGATTATAGGCCCATGTATATTAAATAAACTAATTGGTTTCATTAGAGAAAGAATAAGTGCTGTTAAGATTTTGATGTTATGCCACCAATATAGTGCTTTACAGGGTCAAGAAGATCCTGAAATCTAGTTGTATGATTAGAACTAGGTACTAGAAGAAGTGGGGAGATGAAAAACCTGCATAAATCCAGACCCCTCTAGCAAGAAAAATGAAGCCAAAAATCTAGACTCATTGACTCTGTTTCAGGAACTAGCTGAAGATAAAGTTAGATTATAATCTTGAGAATAATCTTGAGAAACAGGGAGTTACCCCTTGTGATCACTACAGGTATTTTCAGAATTTTCTATGATGCCTTCCCTACCCCCTTCGGATTACAGGGTTGTGGTTTCTTCCCTTAAAAACCCCTTCTCCCAGTTACTGGAGGTCGAACTCCACCCCTGTATGGGCTATGAGTCTTGGCCCAGTGCACTGGCTCCTGTCCTATCAATCAACCTCGTGTGATTGCAGCAAGGATGGTCTCTAGTGAATTACTGAGGCGGTCATGTTATTCTGAAACTTGAGTGAGAGTCTCCCCACACCGGGGGTCTTTCAGATGAAATCGGTCCTTATGCCAAATAAAGTACAACAACCAAAAAAAGATAAATGTTTGGGTCCTATGTAGGATGTGGAACAGTAAGTTTTAATCCTATGTAGGATGAGGTGTGGGCCCTTTATAGGATTTTGGGCAGAAGGCCTATGGTAAGCATGCTCCTTGTGGCTGGACATTTCCTGTAGCCCCACACTGATCTGAAGTCTAAAGCTGATGCAAAGACAACCAAGAAACTGTACCTCCAGTACAAGGATAACACAGACCACACACCACACAATGAAATGGAACACTATTCAAAATATGTCACTCCCAAAACTATTCTCTGTTTCAACCTGAACTTTAAAGTTAATTAATCAAAATGATTTTAATGTTCTAAAGGAAACTCAGTAGAATTAGGTTAGGCTTAAAAGATGAATTTTAAATAAATTTAAAATGAAAAAAAAAAGTTATTTTTTTTTGTTTTGTAAAGATCCCAAAAGGAAATGAGAAATATAGCAACTGGAGCAACAGCTATGGGTGCAGGAAACCAAGATCTTACTGTTTGGTTTTGAGCCTGGCCTCTAAAGGCTGAATCATCTCTGTAGCCCATCCCTCATTCTGCTCAATGCCTTCCAGAGCTTCCCTGAAGCACATAAGGGCTGCCATTGCGAAACATTTCTGTTGAGCTTATTCACATTTATGATCCCTGACGAACTTTTCCTGGGTTGGAGGTAAAAACAAAGACTGGATAAGTCATGAGTATTTGCAGTGATCACATCTGATCTGGGGGATGCCTGTTCTGTGCTTCTCACCATGAGGAATAAGAGACAAAGAACCAAAGGGGCAGGTGGCTGATAAGGCGGATATGAGGAAACCTAGTTTGCCAGGGGAGGAATGTGGCCTGCAGTCACGGATGTGGGACGGTGTCTGCTGCGCCCTTTGGACGTGAGCTAGCACATTTGAGCTGTAGAATGGAGCTTGTGTGACTGGAGCAGCTGATTAAAGCAGGGTAAAGGTAGCTGAGCACAGCTGCAGTGCAAAGAGCTTTATGGCTTTTGGAAAGATGCTTTGGATTCACATTTTAATCCTGAAAATGTTTGGAAAAATAAAAATCCCAGGCTAGCCTTGAACTTCAAATTCTCCTCTTTGCCTCTTCAGTGAATCCTCCTGTAGCACATCTCAACTGAAGGAAACAATGTGAGTTAGAGGTCTAGTTGAGTAAGCTATCATGTGATGTTACAGGTCCCTCCAGGATGGAAGGAGCTCAGAGTTTGAAATGTGAAATAGCCTTTCTACCCTGCTCCAAACCCAAGCTCTTGGAGTGGCTCAAGCAATCCCTCCTCACTTCAGGGAACCAGATCCCCTAGTCCTGGAGTCCCTTATTTCCCCAAGCCTTCTGCTGGTCACTATGGAAAATGCGCCTCTCTACTCCTTAGGCATGTGAGCTCTGCTGAGCAACCCATTCCTGGAAGCTCCATACTCTTTTCTTCTTCCCTGGGGCTCATCATTCACAGCAGAACATCAGCACCCAGATGGAGGGGGCACACACAGGTGGCCTCCCTTAGTGGTGATTGGCCGGCCTCAAAATTCAAAACTCAATCCTATTTCAAGTGTTGCTGTGGCTATGAGCACTCGAACCCTTGACACTTTACACTAACTTCTAAGTTCCAAGATACCCAGAGATACCTGGTCAGGGTGGGATGAGAACGCCACAGGACTAGTGCGTGGACACCCCTGGTTCATGCCTAGTGGTCTTTCCACCACCAGAGCACTTGCCCTCCCTCAGCTGTAAATGCTTCCTTCAAAGATGCTGGAAGCATAGTATGTGTCTCATCCCAACTTCACATTTCTTTGTCAGGATTCACTTCAGGATTTCCATTTGTCTGTGTGCCATGGACTATGTGTGCCCTGGACTTGGCTATCTTCTGTGAAGGGCAATTGGGTAGTTCATTTCATGCTATTAATGGTTTAGAAATTTCCTTGAGATGGGCATTGGTGGCACACCTTTTAATCCTAGAACTCGGAAGCAGAAGCAGGCAGAAGTGAGTCAGAGGCCACATTGTTCTACAAGAGGACAGTCAGGGCAACACAGAGTAGCCCTGTCTTGAAGAACAAAAACAAATCAAACAAAAATCTAAAACAAAACAAAAATAAATTTCTTTGACAGCTGTGGAGGCTCCAGCCCTCTTACATAAATGTCCAAAATATAAAATGATAGTTCATGATTGATTCAAATTGTTTTAAAATGTAGTAATTATGGGAGAGCTATCCCACTCTCCCAGATCTCTACCAGCTGCAACTCCCAGGAAAGAAGATCTTGTACCTTGCCAGGGCATCAACAGATCCAACTGTACTGGAGAAGGTGTTGGTGAACCTGCTCTGCATAGTGAGCAAGGAAGCTGGGACAGATGGGAGACTTGGTCACAATATAGCTAGCCCTGTTGTCAGAAGTGTGGTTAAGCAAGCACCAAAGTTTTAAATGTGGGAGAGCTATCCCCACTACTTTTCTGTCACAAAGCATTGTAAGTGGTGAAGACAAATGCCCCTTAACCCTTGCCACTAATGTCCTGCAACAGAGGAGAGATCAGACCCAAGTGATTATCATGTGCAGTACTCAGGAAAATGGGCCCTGTTCCTCACATAGGCAGCACAGCAAAGATAACCCTGTTGTCAGATTTGTGAGTGACCTAGTCCACATGTTGGGAGCAAGGTGGGGATGTCCCCATTACTCATATGACAGAGGACTCATACCAGACCAATTGTTCTTTGCAATGAACACTTTCAAGTGAAGATATATGTTAAAAATTACTGTGCAACTTCATGTGTCATACTGCAGCTTCCATGATGAGGTTTTATTTATTTTTTCTTTTATAACAAATTTAATTTTATATTATGTAGTGGCTGTTGCAAGGGCAGAGGGCAGATTTAAGAGGACAGAGAAATGAATGGGATCATGATGCATGATGGGAAAAAACACAGAATACATAAAAAGAAAGAAAACACAAGTAAAAATTTAATAATGAACCAAAATGCACTACAGATAAAAAAGATTCATATACAGCCAATCATTATTTGAAAGCAGGAATACTGAACACACAATCCTGAAGAAAGTATAAATCAGAGCCTCATGGGAAATCATTTCCTGCCTATCAACAACAATAAAAAAATCACAAGTATCAGAGAAGAGAGAGAGCATGGAGCCCAAGAACACTATGGGAATTCTAAAGACCCTGGGAAACAATAGAAATTCCTAAATAAATTTAAGAGGGACTGAAGTTTGATCCACCAATCTTTCTTGGAGATGCTTACACAAAGAACAATATACCATAACTTTAAGAGATATGACCATTTCTTTTTCATTAAAGCACTACTCATAACAAAGTTGCATGATGCACAACCAGCCTAGATCCCTGTTAACAGGTGAGTTTGGTATATTTGTACAGTGGAATGATAGTCAGACTTTGGAGAGAATGGGACATATGGATCAGGAACCTAATGTGAACCGGGAGGACTTTACACAAAATAAATAAGTGACTAAGGGAAACATACGTTTCCTGATTCCACACACAGGAAACACCTGCAGTAGTCAAATGTGAACTTCAAAGAAAAGAGACATGGTCACCAGGGAACAGGGATGGATGGGGACTAACTAAGTACATGCAGAAACTCAAGCAGGTTCAGTAAAATAGAGACATGCTGTACTGCATTGCACCTGTCATCCCCAGTTATAGATTGGATACTGAAAGTTTCAAAATAGAGTGGGCTGGAGAGATAGCTCAGTTGTTACCAAGATCCAGGATAAGCTCCCAGCACCTACATAGCAGCTCACAGCCACCTCTAAATCTGCTTTAATGGAACCTTGCACTCTCTTCTGGCCTTCTTGGGTACGAGGCTTGAAAATGGTGTACATGCAGACAGAGAAACTCACATACACATGAAAATTATACTCTAAAAATCTTTAAAGATAAATATTAAAGTGGACTCCTGCAATAAATTAAATACGAAAAAAGTGAATTGGCATTGTGATAAATTAGGAATCTGATTAAATAATGCAGCTTTTAAAAGTAGTTAGTAAGATGTCAAGAGTGCTAAAATATGTTGGACATTGTGGTGTACATCTCTATTCCTAGCACTCAAGAGGCCGGTGGGTCTCTGAACCCTACTCCATAATGGTCTACATAGTGAGTTGCAGGATAATAGGAGTACACACTTACATATCCCGACTCACACACATACACACGCACACACGCACACACACAGAGTTACAAATTCCAGAGATTTAAAACCAAAAGATAAATTATATAAGCAATATCCAATTCTCCTGATTATTTCACAGGGAGCACATAGGTTGTGGTACTTGAAAGTTCTAAAACCTTGTTTATTGGTCATACATTCTAAAATCTCACCACTATATTCTCAATTCTGGAATGCTTGGAGGAATACTACTAGTTATTAGGAACTCATTCTCTATGGGTATTTTCCTTCTATCCAGGGTGTCTTCGTTGGACTTTATATCTATATTCAAATTTAGCCAAGAAAATAACTTGAAGCAGGAAAAATTTATCTGTCCCAGTTTTAGAATTTTCAGCTCTGGTATGTTTTTCTGGTTCCATGGAATGCAGAATATGATGGTAGATACCATATATCAACTTGGATTTAGAAAAGCTTGGCCAAAGCAGAACCAAGAGCCAACTAGAGCCACCAATGACACATTTCCAGAGTCTACCTCTCTCCAAACCTGATCTCAGAGCTTCCTTCATCCACCAGTTTGCTTGTCAAGTTATAACCTAATCAGTGTATTAAAATGAGGCAGAGCCCTCATTCTCTTAATAACTTCTCAGTGACTGCATCTGTAATCAGTCTGGAGATCAAGACATCAACACATGACCCTACTTCACAGGGCACTTCCTATCTAAAATATAAGAAAGACTGTGATAGGAATACACTATGCTTCCTTGAATCCAGTCTTGGCCACTTGACTGCTACAGTCAACTGATTATCTAAAATATATGTTAGTGTTAGAGTTTTAAGAACCAGGTAAGAATGACATAGATCAAAAACACTGATGACAACGTATGTTGGAGAGGTTGCAAGAAGAAGTAATACTTCTGCATTACTGGTTGGAATGCAAGTTGGGATAGCCCCTTTGGATGTCAGTGTGGCAATTTCTCAGAAAATCACGAAACAACCTTCCTCAAGACCCATTAATACCACGTTTGGGTGTATATCCAAAGGATGCTAAATCGTGCCACAAGATATGTGCTCAACTATGTTCATAGCAGCTTTGTTTGTCATAGCCGGAACCTGGAAGCAACTTAAATGCCCCTCAACCAAAGAATGGATAAGGAAAATGTGGTACATTTGCACAATGGGGTATACACAGTAGAAAAATAATAATGAAATCGTGAATATTGCAGGCAAAAGGATGAACTAGAAAACATTATTTTGAGTGAGGTAACTCAGATACAGAAAGACAATTATCACATGTACTCACTCATAAGTGGTTTTTAAACATAAAACAAAGATAATCAGTCCACAAATCACAATACCAGAGAACTTAGACAACAATGAGGACACTAAGAGAAACATACATAGATCTAATCTACATGGGAAGTAGAAAAAAACAAGATCTGCTGAATAAATTGGGAGCATGTGGATCTTGGGGGAGAGTGGGAGGGGGAGGAGCTAGGCAAGGAGGGGAGCAGAGAAAAATGTAGAGCTTAATAAAAATCAGTAAAAAGAGAAAAGCAAAACATAAAAGAACCAGGTTTAATTTGAGAGTTTTTGCCAATTCTATAATCTTCCTGTGGATCAGGGAGTAAAAAAGAGGCAAAGCAGGAAAATACAGTGTATATTGTGATTCTCAAATTTATGACAGGAATCGGCTCTTCTGTCTTCTCCCCTCCATTCTACTCCATTCCTTCCAGTCCCATCCTTCCCACTTCTCCTTCTCTTCTTCTCTCTTGCTCTGTAACTCAAACTCAGGACCTCAACATTGGACAGACACTCAAACATGAGAACTTTAGTCAAATCCCCTTCAGTCTAAAACAGCTTTGCCCTTTCTTACATGGAAGTAAGTACTCTGACAGGCACACTGAAAAAACTAAGCCCTTAATTCTTTAAGGCTTGCCTAATAATAATTTCTGGGGAAGAGATATATGGGAAATGACTGGAGCCATGCTTTTCCCTGATTTATGATAGCTAAGAGCTCATTACAGGAACTGAAACCCTACCTCCAACAAAACGGGCTGTTTTTTGACTTTCTCATCCATAAAATTTAAAAAGAAATAAGTGAACCCTTATGGGTTAAACAATAGCCTCTGAGTAAAAGGAAACTGTGACGTGCTCAGGAGTTAGTAGAACAAATACAAATGGGACATGTTGAACTCAGCCTTCATCCCTGGATGTCATTCATGAAAAACTCTAAAGGTAAAGGGAAATTATTACATGACTTAAGATCTATTAATTTACAAATGAAAAAGATGGGGTCTTACAGCACGGCCTTCATGAGGCACTGCTATCCCTATTAATAATTATATTTCAGTATTGTATATAAAATGGGGATAGAGAAAGGTTTGCTTTTTCCATACCAGTGCTAAAAATGTATACACTGATCAAAGATAGTAGTGGAAATTTTTCCCTTGAACAATGAAACATATTCCTACTTCTGTCGTTATCACATGTTTCAAGTCTTAAATCCCCTGTTAAATGGCCCATCTATTATATTTATTCATCATATGGATGATATTTTGCATGCTCAGTATGACTACCAAATTACAGGAAGGTTTTCAAATTCCTCAGACAATTATAAGTGATACCTGCCTTAAAACAATTTTGTCTCCAGTGACATTATTTACTTTAATTTATTGAAAACAAATGACAGCTCATTATATTGCAAAACTTAGTCAAGGACTATGAGTTTATCTCTGGTTACTTGGAAAGATATAATAACAGATGATGGTAATCAACAGCCCCATTACCTACCATTGCAAGAGTTTCCTTGTGTCTTTTCAGAAAATAAACTGCAGGTATCTGTAACCCTGCCCAGCTGAACAGATCATGGACAGCTGATATAAGCAATGAAGCTGATAACATTGAAGAGATGCAAGAGAAGGCAGCAAGCACCTATCATACTTATGCTTTTGCTTACTGAACTAAATCCAAATAATGCCAATTCCAGAATGTATTGGGCATTGGTACCTACCTCTCCCTTGTTACTTGGGTGAAGGTCAGAGGACCTTGCCCTCAGCTCTTTGCTAATGGCTTCAGCCTATTTTTGATATGGGTCCTATAAGAGAAGATTCAAAATTTGAAATGACACTATTGCTTCTCCCAGATACCCTCCTTGCTTTCACAACCTTTCTAATTTATATACCTATGAGAATAAGTCTTTAGTTGTAATACATTGGCTAGCATATTCCGTCCCTGGATGAGGATGCTCTGCTCTCAGGAAAGCAAAATGACATAGAGGTGAGAACTGTAGGAGAAAATGCAGGCATGGCCAGGGAACCAACCCACCTCTTCATTGGGTTAATAAATAAGTAGCATGGACCACCATACTCCTGTGTATATCCAGAATTTAGAACACTGAATTCTGAAACAGTGGGAGTAGCCAGCAGCTGTCCTGCTGAACAGACTGCATTCTAGGTCTCCTTTTGGTGCTTCTTCAATAAAAAGACAAAAACGGCATGTGTGCTCACTGTCAAATCTGAGATAGTGTGCTGATTAATCACAGTCCATAAGATTCCAATATATATTTTTATTTGTTCAAGTACAATAAAGCAAAAGCTCTTCCCTATAACTGTCTCCAGAGGGGTTTATCTCTGGACGCTCTTCTGACCTACTAGCATTTCTGGCTTGTGTGTGTTTGGTTCAGGGCTTTAGGAAATGACAGTAAGAAAACATTTGTCATTCCAGTGTGGTCCTAAAAGGAAAAGTGAGTTAGAGACAGAACAATTTTCAGGTGATCCTGGACAGGCAATTCAGACAAATGGAGCAGCAATAAGACACTGTATCCAACAATAAAGAAAGGTGAGAGGACTCATGCTCACAGTTGTCCTCTGAACACCATAGTCATATGTGTACTCTGGCACACATGTTCTCACAATCATAACTCAAAAAAGCAGATGCCTATTCACTCCTACATACCACACATACACATTGAGGCATGCACACGTACGTACACACATACACACACTGCATTTGTTTAATACAATCGTTAAACTTGGTTTTGCTGTTGGGAACAGTTTTAACTTGACTATTTGCTAGCAGAAGGTTCGCCTAGTTCTACATGGCTTTGCAATGGTTTTCACCCAGTTGAAAGGGGTAATACATTCACTGATAGTTTAACAAAAACACTTCTATGATTGATGCTAAGAATTCAGCCTATAATGCCAAAACATAAGTCTCTCAGAACATGGTAGGTACAAAATCAAGATTGTGATGTATCTACACAAAGTGCTGTGACTGGTCAGAAACAGCTGAAGAAGAATAAATTTAATCATTTTCTAGCATCCAGGTAAAGAGAAAGAAGAGGAAGAGGAAAAGGGGGACAAACAACGCAGCGACCAGGCCTGAATAAGAATAAAGTGCAGTAAGGAGAGAGAGAGGAGACACTAAACGTATTTGTGATGGGAAGGATCCCAAGAGCTATATTGATGGACAAGTGTCTAAGGCCTGGTGTTGAAAGTGGTAACACAGGCTTATAATAAAGATTGAGGAAGGTTGTAGAGTCCTATTAACTGAACCTTTAATGGCTGAGGGCCATGATTATTGAGGCCTGTACAAGGACTGAACACTTTTTTTTCTTTTAAACACTGCTTAGCCCATTATATCTAGCCTCTTCTCGGCTAATTAAGGACACCAGTTGCTGCTGATTCCCACACAGCTGCTGTGGCTCATGCCTACAAAAGAAATGGAAGACCTTATTGTCATCCAGTGGAGGAAGGAAACTTCAGCCTGCTAGTTTCTGACATTTTCACATACTATGCATAAAATGTGTAATAAAAAAAACTTACTTGGAGACTTCATAAAGGCAGTGTTCTGACATTCCTTTACCACAAACTACACCAGAATCTGGGGAAACAAATCTAAAAGTAAACAAAAATTTACATTAGAATAAACATTTCAATAAAATATACTGATTTGGAAAGTCTCCATACATCAATGAATTAGAGACAACTTCAATAAAAGCACCCATAGTAGCTTAAATTAAGGCATTAAAGCAAAATGGTGGAGGGAATAAGTGAGTTTTCGTTGATCAGCCGAGACATGAAAGAATAAAAAGGTTAAAAGAGGACTCCATTAAAAAACGGTGAATATGAAATTCATCCAGCCAGTCAAGCTAAAACAATAAAAAGGGTAATTGTTGGAAGAATTAAGAGATATTGATGATATTCCAAATAATAGTAAGGAGATAGAACAATAAAAGAAGCTGAATTTTAATACAGCAAACTTTTTGGAAATGACAGACAAGTCAGAACAATTCCAGAATTACCAGAGAAGCCTCATCAAGAACTGATGTGGAAAATGCTCTTGTACACCATAAAGATTTGTCACTCTTATTGGATTAATGAAATAGTTATTGGCCAGTAACAAGGCAGGAAATAGATGCAGGGCAACTACACTTGATGAATTGTGGGAAGAAAAAAGGCAGAGTCAGTCACCAGTCTGGTGGGGAAGAAGCAAGGTGAAAATGTTGCACTGAGAAAAGGCACCATGCCACATGGCTAAACATAGTCAAAGACTATGTGTTAATTTAAGATATAAGAGCTAGTCAATAATAAGCCTGAGGTAATAGGTAAAACAGTTTATAAATAATATAACCCTTTGTATGTTTCTTTGCTACTGAACAGCTGTGGGAATGAGTGAGACAGAATCTTATGACTGCAAAGAACCTCACTTTCTATATAAGTACTGATTGAGATGAGACTAGTGAAAACACCAGACCTGATTCAAATTCTGTCACAGTCACCTCAACGACTAGTAGTAAAAGTATAGTGTGTGTCCTCTGAGGAGAGTCAGTGAGCAAGCCACATGCTTACACCTGTGCACATCTTAGACACATGTATTAGTGGTCATCACTTTCTGTAAAGAACTTACTAAGTGCTATGCAATAAAAATTGTATCCCACTTTGGACCTTCTACAAACCTTGATTACCTGATTAGAACTTTCGTGATAATAGAGAGGTAGGGATATGACTGAGCCCAGTTATAATTTGTCTTTAAAATGTTATCCACTCACTGCTTACTTCTGTGTCTGATTTGATATATTTGTAGCTGACATACAAAACATGTTTGGAAAGTGTTAACAGACTCCTAGCTTCCACCAACTAATTTGAAAAGAATGCTGTCAGGTAGCATATGAGACTTATAGCTTAGGTTCCCCATGTTGCTGGAACCTGCCCATTTGATGTATCTACCATATTTGAAAATTTTCTTGATTCATGGCATTCTTTGTTCTATTCCAATAAAAACTTCATGAAACTGCCACCATAATGGATCATGGAGTTTGGGGTAACTTGAATCTGTGTTACTGGGCCATGAGCATTCATGTTTGACTCTGGAATAAATTCTCTCTCACCCATGTCCGGGAAGGCCTACATTTTTCATATTGACAAATCCATATTTAAAACTATCTATCTGAAGAGAGAGCATGGCATTCTATGCAAAGATAGAAACTATAGGTTTTCCATCAAGGACACCATGACACAAAAATATATTAATTACTACACTATTGGCCAAAAACTTAGGCATATTCCTAACTAGCTTGTATATATTAATTGAGCCCATTTCTAGTAATCTGTGTATTTACACAAAGCTGAGGATTATTCATAAAATTTTGGCCCCTATGTGCTTCAGCCGAAACATGGTGTCTCTTTATATTTTGATTACTCTTTCTATATATATCTGTTTGGTCTTCCTGAAGAAGGACGCTTAAAAAAAATCCCACATTAGCTCAGAATTGAGAATAATAGAGAGTTATTTATTTTAGGAGTAGACTCACAAATCACAATCCTCTAAAAAAAGGGGGACTTTTTCTTCTAGAATTATGTCCAGCTGTCATGGGGGCAATGTTTTATCTATGGAATCCTCTGAAAGTAAAATGATGATTAAATTCTAATATTACTGTCTGATATACTTGCAAATAGTTTATGAATACTTGGTAGGGTTCCTATGAGGTTCCTATTTGGAGTTCTGGTCAGAACATTGTAAAAAAGTGCACCATTTCAGCTAACCAATTTAAAATCATCTTGAGCAGCCAGTACTCCAAACAGGTCTTATAGCAGCACTATCAGCATCATGACATCATATCAACCAGGTGGAGTTGTTCTGGACCCCATCTTTTTCCCGGAAACCTGAAAGATTACTGTAGAAAAATTCATTGTTTATTATGGAAAGCTTAAACATTATTTATACAGACATATATATTCAATGAAATATATGATAGAGACAAAAATAGGTATGAAGAAATGTAAATTTTTTTTCTAAATTCTTTCTTCTTTCTGTTCCATACCAGACCCCTCTTCACATGAGACAGAAACTCTGAATATTTATTTTAACATCATGCTTGAATTTAGAAAAGGACAGTGCCCTTGTCCAACTCCAAAGCCAGATCTATATAGTTATAAATTTAAGTGTATATTTTGATCACATGTCCTTACTAGTCATATTCCTTTTTCTTGATGATCCTTATTGGATCACTATTTTTCCTTCTGTCAGTATCCAAACATCTAGGGTCTCTTGAATTTTTGAATATGTTCATTTTCCTGCAAAAACAAGAACATAACCCTGTCCCAATCTTACTAGGTTTCCTTACCACCAGTATGGTTGTTATTGCTGTTATTTCTTTTTTCAAGAGATTACCCGTTTTCAAGGGGAATCTTTATTAATTTTGATGGTGTTCATCGTTTTTTTTTTCTGCTGTGGAAACAAGAGTAAAGCCCCTCCCCCAACATAGAACTTCTCTTGGTTTCTATTGTGAGGTCAATACATCTTGAAATACACTGGCTGATTTAATTCAGAAGACTTTTCTATTATACAATGTCTCTCTGCTGCTATTGTCCCATTCTCTTTAGTGTTAAGAAATTCAAGGTTCCTGGATGGAGGGGGGAGGACCTTGGATTTCCCACAGGGCAGTGAACCATGACTGCTCTTCTGACTGAAGAGGGAGGAGGATAGGAGTGGGGGGAGGGGGAGAGGAGTGGGGGGAGGCGGAGAGAAGTGGGGGGAGGAGGAGAAGAGTGGGGGGAGGGGGAGGGAAATGGGAGGCGGGGAGGAGGCAGAAATTTTTTCAATAAAAAAAAAGAAAGAAATTCAAGGTTAATAAAGCATTATGTATTCTATTTCTGGGGTTATTTCCCATACCTTTTTGTTGTTTAACATATCCTTTATAGTTCAATTTGATCTTTCTATAACTGCCTGAACTGTAGGATTCTGTGGTATATCTGTAATATGCTTAATATTACAATAAGCAAAAATATTTCATTTTCTTAAGAGATATATGCTAAATGATTATCTACTTTATTTTGTACAGGTATACCTATGATGGCCATAACTTCTAATAAATGTGTGATTACTAAATGAGCCTTTTCAGAGCTTAAAGCTGTTGTCTACTGAAAACCTGAATAAGTGTCAATGGTGTGGTGCACATATTTTAATATTCCAAATTCTGCAAAGTGGAACACATCCATGTGCCAGATTTCATTTCTTTGAGTACTCATTGGGTTAGTCTCTGAAAGCAATGGTGTTTGGTTATAGAAAGAACAAATAGAACATCTCTTTATAATCTCTTCAGCTTGTTGCCATGTAATAGAAAACTCTTTCTTTAAACATTTGCTATTAACATGATGCTTTTTTATGAAATTCTGAGGCCTGCAACATACTTACAGTCAATAATTGATCAATTTCTGTATTATCTTGTGATAGAAGACCTGGCAGATCCATATGGGATTGGATGTGTGATATTTATATGGGAAAAGACCTAATCCCAATTATATCTTGAAACTGTATGAATAATAAAGTCAGTTCTTCATGATCTGGTATAAATTCAGTTGTTTCAATATGCAAAATAACTCTTTCTTCATATTGTGAATCAGTAACTATATTGAGATGTTCTTAATATCCCATAGCACTGTGAAAATAACATATAATAATGCCTTTTGAGAGGAATTATAAGGGCTTTGTTCCAACTTACTTAATTCTCCTAATTTGTAACCTGCCTTCCCTGATTTATTTGCATCAATATAAAATGTATGGGCGCCAGTTATTGATGCATCACTTGCAATTCAGCGAAAATCCAAGAATTTGTCTTGTAAGGTTAAGTGTATTGCTTTTGGCAAAATTGCTATTAATTCCTTCAAAAATTAGCAGAAGCCCTTTGCCAGTGTTCATTGTCTTCCAATAACTTTTTTAATTCATCAGCAGTAAAAGGTACTACCAGCTCTGCTGTGTCTATACCTGCTAATTGATGAATTCTTAATTTACCTTTTATAATTTATTCAGAGCTTTTTTCCATATAAGTTTTAATTTTTACTTGATTTATATGTAAAAAGATTCATTTTAGGATAATATTGTCCCTCTGCATTAAAATTAGTGTAGGAGAAATTCTGGAATGCAGTCTGACTAAAATACAATTAAGATTTGAATTCACCCTATCCACATGTGCCTCTTGTAATTTCTCCTCAACAACTGTCAATTCCTTTTCTGCTACAGCCGTTAAATCTCTGGGACTATTTAAGTCTTTATCACCATCTAAGGTTTTGTTTAAATGGATTATTAGATCAGGCATTATCCCAACAGCCAGTCATAGACTGGAAATGTCTCCTAACAATCTTAGAAAGTCATTAAGAATCTGTAACCAGTCTCTCCTAATTTGTGTCTTTTGTGTTCTACCAGTAGCACAGACACTGACAGCAACAATAAATAAATGTGATTTCCTGAAACTGAGAAGCTTCTGTAAAGCAAAGGACACAGTTAATAAGACAAAACGGTAGCCTACAGAATGGGAAAAGATCTTCACTAACCTCATATCAGACAGTGAACTAACTCCAAAATATATAAAGAACTCAAGAAATTAGACATCAAAAATTTAAATAACACAATTTAAAAATTGGGTACAGAACTAAACAGAGAATTCTCAACAACAACAACAAAAATCTCATATGGCCAGAAAAGACTTAAGAAAATCTTCAACATTCTTCAACATCAGGGAATTGCAAATCAAAACAATTCTGAGATACTCTCTTATACCAATCAGAATGGTTAAGATCCAAAACACCAATTTTTTCATCTATATTCATTGCAGCATTATTTGTAATAGCTAGCACTTAGAAACAATGAAAGAATGGATAAAGAAAATGTGGCACGTTTACACATTAGAGCACTACTCAGTTGTTAAAAAAAATCATTTTGAAATTTGCATGCAAATTGATGGAACTGGAAAAAAAAATCCTAAGTGAAGTAAGTGAACTAAAACAGACCCAGAAAGATGATCATGGTATGTACCCACTGATAAGTGAATACTAGCTGTAAAGCAAAGGATATTGAGCATATAGCTTGTAATCCTAGAGAATGTAAGTAACAAGGTGAACCCTAAGAAAAACATACATGGATCCACCTGGAACGGGTAAATAAACAAGATCACCTGAAAAATTTGGGATCATAGGTATGGGCTGAGTAGGGAGGGCATAAGTAGAAGACTATGGGAGAAGGGGAGGGGGAGGAGAACTTGAGGGATAGGATAGTCAGAGATGAGAACCAAAAAAAAGATAATTTTATTGAGGGAGCAATTATGGGGCTAGCAAAAAAAACTGGCACTAGAGCCATTCTGAGGAATCCATAATGATGACCCCATCTAAGACCCTAAGCAATAAAGGAGAGGATACCTGAACTGGCCTTGCCCTGTAGTCAGACTAATGAATATCTTAAATAATAGAACCTTCATCCAGCATCTGATGAAAGCAGAAGCAGAGACCTGCCTTGGAACACTGAACTGAGCTTCCAAAGTCCAGCTAAAGAGTGGGAGGAATGAGAATATAAACAAAGAGATCAAGATCATAATGTGAACATGCTGGGGAACCTTTGTTGTAATAAGGAGTGGCGGGGCACCCCGGCCACCTGCTCGGCTAGCTTATGCCCCGAAATAACAACACACAAACTGTATTCATTTAAACACTGCTTGGCCCATTTCTATCTAGCCTCTTCTAGGCTAATTCTCACATATTAATTTAGCCCATTTCTAATCATCTGTGTAGCACCGCTAGGTGCGCTTACCGGGAAGATTCTAGCCTACGTCCATCCTGGGTCAGAGCTTCATCGCATGTCTCTGAGAGGAGCTATGGAGTCTGGCTTCTCTGCTCCAGAGAGCAGAGCTGTCGAGTCTGAGCTCACTTCCTCTTCCTCCCAGTATGCTATTCTGTTTACTCCTCCCATCTATGTTTTAACCTATGAGGGCCAAGCAGTTCCTTTATTACTTAACCAATGAAATCAACAGATTGATATATGACACTCCCACATCAAACCTTGTCTTGGTTATTTCTACAGGGACACCCACTGAAACTAATAGGAGCTCACCATTAACCATACAGGGAAGGAAACAGCATAGGTCCAAAGTAGTCCCCATGAAAGTGTGTGATAGTTGTATGGCTGGTTCAGACTGATGGGCCACTGACGGTGGCACTGGGATATATCCCTCCTGCTTGTATTATCTTTTTTGTAACCCATTTTGTTTGGATGGATAACTTGCTCAACCTAGATATAGTAGGGAGTTCCTTGGACGTTCCCCAAAACAACATGCATTGCCCTCTCTGAAGAGAGGATGGGTGGTGGGGATGTAGGTTGAGGGATTGGGAGGAGTGAAGGGAGTGGGAACTAGGATTGATTTGTCAAATGAAAAAGGATAGTTTGTTTTCTTTTAAAAAAGAAATAAGAAAGAAGAGTTAGTTAATAATAATCCTAAGATAATAGGCCAAACAATTTATGATTAACATAAACCTCTGTGTATTTGTTTGGTATTGAACAGCTGTGGGAATAAGTGGAACAGAATCTTTTGTCTGTAAAGAACCTCACTTTCTGTATAAGGGCTGATTGAGTTGAGACTAGTGAAAACACCAAACATTGTTCAGACTTTCTCACAGTCACCTCAATGACTAGAAATAAATGTCTAGTGTGTGTCCTTTCTGGGAAGTCAGTTTGCAAATCGTGTTCTTATGCCTGTACAGGTCTTAGACACATGTATTAATGGTCACCAGTTCCTGTTAAGAACTTACTAAGTACTATGCAATGAAAATTGTACCCTACTTTGAACCTTGTACAAACTCTGATTACCTTATTTAGAACTTTAGTGATTGTGGAGAGGCAGGGATATGGAAGTCCAGAGCCCAGTAATGATTTATCTTTAAAATGATAGCCACTCATTGGCTACCTCTGGTTCTGACTTGATATATTTGTAGCTGACAGAAAAAAAAACATATTTGGAAAGTCATACCAGACTACTAGCTTTCCTCAAATATTATGCAAAAAAAAGCCACCACATAGCAGATGAGACGTACAGCAGAGGTTTCTCTATGTTGCTGGAACCTGCCCATCTAATGTTTCTACCATATTTGAAAAGTATTTTGATTCATGATGTTTTATGTTCTATTCCCATAAAATCTTCATGAAACTTTCACCATATTGGATCATTGAGTTTGGAGTAACTTGAATTTGTGTTACTGGGCCATGTGCATTCATTTTGTATAAACTTGACAAACAGGATCCACATGAAAGTGACCATAGAGCTTTGACAAAACAAGGCAGAAGGATCTGTCTGGGTTCTGATTCCTGAAAAGAACTGCCAGATATTCTCCAGGACACAGAGGAAAGTGACTGACAAACAGCCAATATGGGTACTACAGACTTTCAAATTTTCTGCTTCATTGAAAAGTCTGCTAGATACTATGGGCCTGTAGGCTGAAGATGAATACCCCAATGTTGTAAAGGCACTTGGGTAGTTGCATTGGCAGTCAATTTTTTCTGTCATTCCTAAAGTTGTTGGAAGTCATTTTTAGTGTACTTTTTGTTTACATAAATAATATAATATTTTCTGATGACTTTTATAGAGTTGAAGCCTAGATAGTTATAATTTAATTTCCTTAGCTATAAGAGGAAGTAAATCAGTGTAAGAATACATGGGTGGGGTGGGATGGGGGTAAGGGGAATTGGGGAGAGAAAAGTGAGAAGGGAAGGATGGGGAGAGCTTGGGGGAATGGGATGGTTGGGATAATGGAAGGATGGATATGGAAGCAGGAAGGTATATTTCTTAATTAAGGGATACATCTTAGGATTGGCAAGCAACCTGACTATACAGCGGCTCCCAGGTGTCCAGGGAGATGTCCCCAGCTAGTTCCTTGGGCAGCTGAGGAGAGGGAACCTGAAATGGCCCTATCCTATAGCCATACTGATGAATATCTTGCATATCACTGTAGAACCTTCATCTGGCAATGGACAGAGATAGAGACAGAGACCCACATTGGAGCACTGGAATGAGCTCCCAAGGTCCCAATGAGGAGCAGAAGGAGGGAGAACATGAGCAAGGAAGTCAGGACTGCGAGGGGTGCACCCACCCACTGAGACAGTGGGGCTGATCTATTGGGAGCTCACCAAGGCTAGCGTGATGGGGACTGAAAAAGCATGGAATAAAACCGAACTCTCTGAACATGGCAGACAATGAGGGCTGATGAGAAGCCAAGGACAATGGCACTGGGTTTTGATCCTACTTCATTTTCTGGCTTTGTGGGACCCTAGCCTGTTTGGATGCTCACCTTCCCAGACCTGGATGGAGGGGGAAGGACCTTGGACTTCCCACAGGGCAGGGAACCCTGACTGCTCTTTGGACTGGAGAGGGAGGGAGAGAGGAGTGGGAGGAGGGGGGAAATGGGAGGCGGGGAGAAGGCGGAAATTTTTTTCAATTAAAAAAAAGAAAAAAAAAAGAATACATGCAACGACATAAAGGACAATATGCCATCATCAGAACCCAGTGGTCCTGGACAGATGTGAAGCAGAAAGAGACCAAGAATGCCAGTCCAGACTATTATACCAATCAGAACACTCAATAACCATAGACAGAGAAAACAAGATATTCCATGACAAAATCAGATTTAAACAATATCTATTCTCAAATCCAGTCCTACAGAAAGTACTAGAAGAAAAACTCCAAAACAATTCCATTAGCTGCACACAAAAAATACAAGTAATGATAACCTCAAAGAAGAGAACACACACACATATACACGTGACCACCACCAACAGCAAAACCAAAATATAACAGGAATTAGAATTAGTAATACCTTGTATCAAATATATCTTAATATCAATGGACCAAATTTACCTATAAAAACACACAGGCTAACAGAATTCATAAGAACACAGGATCTGAATTTTTGCTCCCATTTTCTGAAGTTGAGGGTAAACACCTAAACTTTAAAGACAGACATTACCTCAGAGTAAAGATTTGGGAAAAAAACATTCCAGTCAAACCAACTTAAGAAGCAAGCTTGTATAGTAGCTATTCTAATATCTAACAAAATATATTTCAAGCTAAAATTAATCAAAAGACATAAAGAAGGAAATTTTATATTCATCACAGAAAAAAATTCATCATCAACACACTACTTTTGCCAATGGAAAATTCTACCAGGCAGAAAATTAACAGAGAAAAATGGGAACTAACAGATGTTATGATTCAAATGGACTTAACAGACATCTATAGAATATTCTACCAAGACACAAAAGAATATACCTTCCATTCAACACCTCATGGAACCATCTCTAAAACTGATTGCATACTCAGTCACAAATCAAACCTCAATAGATAAAAAAATTGAAATATGCCCTTGTATCAGATCACCATGGTTTAAACTTAGAACTCAATAACAACACAAATTACAGTAAGTCTACAAACTCATGGAAATTAAATAATTCCCAACTGAATCACTACTAGAAGAACAAAGAAGGAATAAAGAAAATTAAAGCCTTTCTAGAATTCAATGAAAATGAACGTCCAACATACCCAAAATTTATGCGATATTGTGAAAGCCATGCTAAGAAGATACTTTTTTGCACATATTGACTATATAAAAAAATTGGTGAAATCTCACACCATCAACTTAACAGCACACCTGAAAGCTCTAGAACAAAAAGAACCAAACTCACCAAGGAAGTGTACATGACAAAAATTTTCAAGTTGAGGGATGAAATCAATAAAATTGAAACAAAGGGAACAATACAACTAATCATTGAATCAAAGAATTGATTCTTTGACAAAAACAATGAGACAAACCCTTATCCCAACTAACTAGAAAGCAGAGAGATAATACCCAAATTAATAAACCATAAAGGAAAATGGTACCATAACACAGAAGAAATCCAAAGAACAATCAAAATCATGTACTCTATAAATTTGGAAAATTAAAAAGAAATGGACAATTTTCTGAATAGGTACCACATACCAAAGTTAAATCAAACCAAGGTAAACAATTTAAATGGACCTATAACTTTTAAGAAAATAAAATAAAATAATTCTTTAAAAGTCTTTCCCCCCTACCTGCAGCTTAAAAAAAAAAGCCCAGACCCAGATAGTTTCATTTCAGAATTCAACCAGAATTTCAAAGAAGAGTAAATTCTAGACCCATCAAGAACTATGTTAGTCACCCAGATACTATATTAATTACAACCTTGTTTGGTCTATTAGCTTAAGCTTAGCATTAACTAGCTCTTACAACTTAAACTAACTCAGAATATTTGTCTATCTTTAGTCACATGGCTTGGTACCTTTTTTTTAGTACTTCCTCTGTGTGTGGATGGTGACAGCATCTCTACTTTTCCTCTTCCAAGAATTCTCTTAGTTTGGTTGCTCCACCTATAATTCCTGGGTGGCTACCAACCAAATAGTTTTTTATTAAACCAATAAAGTTACAAAGCTAGTGTACAAGAACATTATCCCACAGCATATCCCCTTTTGTCTTTTAAAAACAAGAACACTGAATATAATCTCCTCTGTGTAGCTTTTTCAAGATCACTATTCATAACAACTTGTAACGAACACTTCAAGCAAAACAAATGTCCATAAACATTTTAATGGAATGTAGGCACAGTTTTCTAGGCTGCTTCCTGTTGATTGGGTGCACTGATAATCTTAGGTTTACCCCCCAAAAAATTTAGGAATATGGTAAAGTCCTGAATGCAATATTCTGTGAGGCTGGAGCATCTCAACCAGCTGCTTTGAATCTGTTCTGGATGAAGAACTAAAGAGAAATTGTAACAAATGCTCTGAAATGTTGGATCACCTGGGCCATCCTTTTACACTGAAGAATTTTTAGGGGGTCTTCCTCAATTATCCCTAATTTTTTTAACCCAGAATGAATCCACAACCTTTCATTTCCTGTGGAAACAAAAGAAAAACCTCTTGTCCAAAGTAACATATCTTTTGACTAAAATTTCAATGTCAAGGCATTTTCACAATATATAGGTTGGATGAATACAGAAAGATTTATAATCAAAAGTCTTTTAATGACTGTTGTTCCTTCCTCAGCAGTAAAACATGTCAAAGACAACTTATTAATATAAAGCATCCAGTTTCTCAATGTATTTTCCATCTTTTTGTGGCTTTTTAAAACTCCATTTCTTTTATTTTTATTTTTTAAAATTTGTATTATTGAGACAGGTTTTTTATATATATCATTGGCTGTCCTGGAACTCACTCTATAGACCAGACTGGCTTCAAACTCACAATGATCTGCTTGCTTCTGTCTCCCAAGTGATGGGATTTAAAAGCATATACCAGTATGACTGGCCTACTCTACTTTTTTGTATAAACTTTCTGTAGCCATTTTCTTTTCTATCTCAAGTATACATATATTTTTTAACACACTGTAAAATGTTTAGAGGGTTTTTCTATCATAATGTCTTTACTGTATATATCTCTATTTTTCTGATCAAATCACTGCTAAGTGATATGGCTAGGATTAATGCAACAACCTTGATGGCTGGCTCTGCCCCATTTCTTGGCCTCCTGAAGTACAGCTTTGTGATGGAAGTATGGGTGGGAGCCTTGTTTATTGTCACAGCTCTGTAGAGTTTCTAGGTCCATGCCACCATGAAGAAGCCTGATGCCAGCTGCTTATCAACACCATTTAAGTGTTTAGTGGCATGATCTCTTAAAAAAGCCACCATGAAGTTTTTGCTACTAATTCTGGGTCAGGAAGACTTTCTTAAAGAAATTTTACCTCTGTTCACTGCCAGCACACAGAGCCTACTGAAGAACACATAGTTACCAAGACACTGTGCTTGACTCTGTTCTTGGCTGTCTAGAAGTCTTTTTTCTTTTTTTAAAAAAAAAAGACTTTCTCAGTCTTTGGTGGAAAATCTTACCAAACATTTGAATGTCATTTGTAGATGGACAAGTGCTTTTGTTTCTCAGCTGCCCAGAACCAAATAATCACACAGAAACCATATTAATTACAACATTGTTTGGACTATCAGCTCAGGCTTACCATAAACTAGCTTTTACAACATAAATTCTTTCTTTGGTTAGTCCCATGGCTTGGTACTTTACCTCAGTGCAGCATTATCATCTTTTTTCTTCTGCATATAGATGTTAACAACATCTCTACCTTTCATCTTCCCAGGATTCTGTTAGTCTGGCTGCTCCACTTATACTTTCTGTCTGATTACCGGCCAATCAGTGTTTAACTAAACCAATGGAATGACAAATCTTTACATTGCACAAGAGAATTATCCCATAACATCCTATTCTTTATCAAAACTTCACAAGAAATGTCTCTAATTCAGTTGCTATTATTGATCCCCCTTGAAACCTCTTGACCTAGTCCTCCAGCTTCCTATCAATTTTACCACCACTGTCTTCCAACTTCCAATTAGGGTGTCTGATTTTACTCTTCTTACACACTTCCACCACTTCCATAGTCCAATGTCCTAAAGTCTTCCATATTGTTCCAAAATATCGCGGAGGGAACCATGGCAGCCGATTGGTAGGCAAGTTAATGGAACAGGAGTTAAGAGCTTACATCCTGAGTTACAAACTGGGGGCAGAAAATGAACTAACTGACAACAGCATGTGGTTTTGAAATCTCAAAACCCATGTCCAGTTATATTCCTCCTCTTTACTAGGCTACACAATGTAATTTTCCTTAAAATGTTCCACCAACTAGGGATCAAGCATTCAAATATATGATCCTCTGAAGGTCATTTTCCTTCAACTACCACATTAATATTATTTTTATCTTGCCAACTCTAACCTTTGTTGAAAAATATCTTTAGATTCATGTGATCCCAACTGTCTCTTTTCTTTTTATTCTTTGAGAATTTTATATGCACATAATGCATTTTGATCATATATATATATATATATATATATATATATATATCATATCACCTTCTCCAACTGTTCCCACATCTATTCTCAACATATCCCTGTCTCGATTTTATGGCTTTTCCCTTTCTAAAATTAACTTATCAAGTTTAATGGATGATACTGTATAAGCATAGGTGTAGAGACACCTACCAGAGTAGGGGCAACCCACTAGTAGCCATGCATTCCCAATGAAAACTTACTCAACTGGTAATAGCTCCTTGCTGAGGGGTGGCAACTTATGAGCACCTTCCCCAAACATAATGGAATAATTCTTTTTATTATTTTGAGAAAGGGTCTCTTTGTAGCCTGGCTCTTTTAGAACTCACTGAATAGACAAGGCTTCTAGTCTTGAACGCTAGGAGAACCTCTTGTCTTTACTTAGAACTGTTAGAATTAAAGACATGTGCCAGTGAACTTGGCCCATGGTATGATTTAACAGGCATAATTTTGTGAGATAATCACAATTGTACTTAATTTGCATATGCAATTACCAAGTTATGTCCAGAAGACAGAATTTTAGGTCATTTTTCCATTAATTTCACACCCTCTTCCATGGTATTTCCTGTGTTGGAATTTATACAGATATGTGACTTAAGGCTGAGCACTCAGTTATGTATTACAACACTTTGATCAGTTATAGTCATTCCTGCATTACCCACTGTGTTGTAGAATATTTGATCACTGTAAATCTCCAAGATTGTGCTATTTACTAGAACAACCTGCCTCTAGCTTCAGTGCATCCTAACCCTAGAACACACCCTTAATCAAGGAGATTTCTGCTTATAATAAACAGAATTGAATAAAATCAGCCATAGGTTAAGAGTCAGAGCAAACAACTTGTTGACAGAAAGTAGTCATAAAGAGTAAGAGAGAGTCAGGAAGATGGAAAGAGACAGCACGCTTTTAATCCCAGCACTCGGGAGGCAGAGGTAGGCGGATCTCTGTGAGTTCGAGACCAGCCTGGTCTACAGAGCTAGTTCCAGGACAGGCTCCAAAGCCACAGAGAAACCCTGTCTTGAAAAACCAAAAAAAAAAAAAAAAAAAAGAAAAGAAAGAAATAGAAGGGAGGTACTTTGAGTTTGGTGGTCCTTTTTGGTTTGAAATGGCAGAAGTCTCTTTCTGAGACATCAGTGAAGGAGGAAGGTCATCTGGCTACTTTCTCTGCTTCTCTGAGATAGCAGGTTATTACCCCAACATCTAGTTCATAGATATTTATTAGTACCATAAAAGTCAGAGACTTAAACATTTGTCTCCCTACATGAAGGTGATGAGGCAGTGGCTTCAGAGGCACAGTCAGCAACTGAGGCAGCAATAAAACCAGGTGTAATCATTGTGCTGCAGATATAATGCATCAATTGATGCCGGGTCATGGTGGCACACCTTTAATCCCAGCACTGATGAGACAGATGCAGGAGAGGATCTCTGTGAACTTCAGGCTAGCCTGGTCTACAGAGCAAGTGCCAGGAAAGGCTCCAAAGTTATACACAAGCTCTGTCTAAAAAAAAAAAAAACAATTGTCATCCAACATGCTATATGATCACAAAGACAGAGAAATAACACTAGCTGTGGACATACTAAGAAGTCATAAGATTTAAGACACCTAGGGAAGCCAGGCAGTACAAAAACCCTGTATTGAAAAACCAAAAAAAAAAAAGAGAAAAAAGAAAGAAAGAAATATAGAAGAGAAAAAAAAGAGAGACACCTAGGGAGTCCTTAAGAAAAGAGGTAAGTAATACATCTTTCCAAAGTTAAAGGTGTGAAATATAACAATTTAGGGCACTAGGACCCTGTATAATGCTACTTTGGATGGCTTAAAAATGGAAGCAGTAAATAAGGGGATAAATGACTGAGCTAGTATTGACATAATGCTGATTGTAATTTCGTTTAGTCTGGTAATTTCTATTTTATCATTAATAGATATCGTGGGGATTTTTTTGTACCAAATAAAAAAGCCATTTCATGATGTGCCAAACATGAAAAGTCTATAGATAATATACTAGTCTGAGAAAAACTTATAATTGAAAATAAGAAAACTACTTAGATACAGACAAGGAAATTTAAAGAACATACTGTACCACCACATGATGAAACTGAAGAAAGGCAGTCCAAGGTTATTAGAAAACAAACCTTAGATTGTTCAGTTACTGTACAAGAACTACCAGGAGGTGATAGACATCCCCAAAGTTATCAGAAAGTTAAATGGAATCCTATAGAAATATTAGACTAAGGAGATTTAAGCAAGCAATAATTTCATACAAAATACATTTACCTTATGTAAAGCAGATGGTAAATCTGTGGTAACACAGAACATATCTGTCAAGACTGGAAAGATTTGGCAAAAGCAATATTGGAAGGTTGGTCTCAGTTACAGTGGTAAACATGGTGGAAAAAGGAAGTGAGGGCCATAGAACAATGAAATCAGGGTAGAGGTATTAAAATCTCCCAAGATCAGTTGCTATGTAAAGGCCAACATACCAAATGTAAAGGCATTTTGAATTTGATGGCCACACATTGGTGCTATGTTGGTTATTAGCTTATATGCTTGGGCAAGGTTGAAGAATCAATATAGAGCTCTAAGTTATTTACTAAAATTATATAAGGCCCAAAAGAAGCATTCATTGATTTTTTTTGCAAATATTGACCTCAGCTGTAAATATAATAATATCAGATCCAGAAATCAGACAAATAGTAATCAAATCTTTGACTTTTGAAAGTGCTCAATTCAGAATATAAAAGAGTGATTAGACCTTTAAAGGCAAGATCATCACCAATAGAAAAATAGATTAGAAATTTAACTGATATTGAATCTCACACTTATAATGATACTCTGAAAGAAGTAATTTTTAAAAGATTCAAGAAAAATCTAAAGGTCAGATGTTTTAATTGTGGTAAGCAAAGTCATATGAAAAGATTATAAGCAAGGCATTCATAGAAACAACTGGAAACAATGTGGGGTTTATTTTTCTAGAGATAACCCAAACAGAAAGCCACAGATCTATGGAAGAGGTATGGAAAAAGTGTGGCAAAAGCTGGCATTGGACTAATGAATGCAGACCAACAAAGGACAGACAAGGTAATTCTTTGCCATTGGGAAATGCTCTGAGGGGCCTCTCACAGGACCCACTATTAAATTTGGTTTAGTTATTATCTGTCAGTGTTGTAGAAGCTCATCCTCAAAGCAATTAAAAAACTAAAACCTGTTGTTGACTGCATCACTGCTCTGGATGTAATCAAGGACAGAACAGCCTCAATAGATAAAACAAAAAGTTCAGGAGAGAACATAAAACAAGTATTTGGGCAAATTGCTATAAATTATCAGAAGCCAAAGTTAGAAATACAAGTAAATGGCATTGAAATTAAAGTTTTAGTAGACAGAGGAAAAGCTATAACAATAATTTCACTAAAATCTTGGTATCCAGATTGGCCTCTTGAGGAAGTAAGTAGTCAATTTTTGGGGATTGAAACTTTATCTGTCACACACACATACACCCTTGCAGGGTCAAGGGATTGTGGAAGCTTTGGTACTGCTAGGAGAACTCCAGTGATCTAGCCTTGATTGTTAGAAAGAAGCATGCTTTTCTTTTCCTCATATTCCTGCCTAGCAAAATTGGGCAAGGGGACTTGTTGAAATGGATGTAAGGTTGGGAAAGACAATGAGACTTTCTTCAACACAACTATCCATGATCCCAAATCAAGAGAATGCAAAATGTGTCTACTCTCACTGCGGTTATTATTCTAGGAACTATCACCTTGAACAGAAACCTGAAAGACCAAAATAGAATAAGGTCACCTCCAATGTTTTGTTTGACCTTTCCTGAATTTCTTCAAATATTTATTAATTTCCTCTTTAAGGAGCCCTATAGTCTTCATAAAATTGGTTTTGGGGTATTTTCTTTTGCTTTAGCTCTCTTAGAATATTCAGGACTTGATGTAGTAAGCTGGGTGGACTTTGGTGGTCACATATTATCTTGGTTTTTGTTGATTTTGTTCTTAAGCTAGCATCTAAGCATCTGAATTTGTAATCACTATAAGTCTAGGTGCCAAATTCTGCAGTTGTCTTTGTTGAATAAGTGTTTTGTATCTTGGTTTCTGTTTCTTCTCTGGTCCTCTGGACATTGTGACCTGTGGTTGTACAAGGGTTCTTTGACAAAGTCACAATCTATTACGCAGTGATCTGAAGGGCATTGGTGGTCAGGATATATTGGATTTATTAGAATTACTTACAGCCTGTAGATCAACTAATCAAGCAATGACTGGGTATGAACAGAAATCCTAAACATTCAAAAGTTACCAGTCCACAAGACTGTAATAGTTGGTTAATTAGATTAGCCAAAAGAGCACATTGACTGCTGGGCTTCAATAATCTGATAATTGGATCTTCATGATTAGTCTCAGGAAGAGGCGAGGAATTGGACAGATAAGAAAATAGAACTCTGTGGCTAGCTTTGTAATCTAACAGTTTAGCGGACAGAGTGAATAGGCGAAGGGTAAGACCTGCCATTGCCATGTTTTCTATGCTTGAGCGTACTAGAGCCCTTTAAATGAGACAGAGTCAGATCGATCTCTGTGAGTTCAGGGCCAGCCTGGTCTATAAAAACCATTTCCAGTACTGCCAGGACTACATTAAAACAACATTGTCCCAGTAAATCAATAATAAAATAATGGTCCCTTATTTGTAGTACATATATATATATATATATATACATACACATATATATATATATATATATATATATATATATATATACCTAACACCTTTATTATATGTATTTTATAGTGTAGGTGACTTCTACATTTCTTAGGATTTCTCTCAAAGGCCACAATAAAAAATTCTGTATATCAAAGAGGTATAAAAAAAACTTTCCAATTGAGGAAAAAAAAAAACAAAAAACAAAACATATCATGTGAACTTTTGCCAAAAAGTCTTATCTATGTCCCCTAAAGTACTGAACAGAAAGAGTTTAGTCAGTTTGAAGAAAAGCAAAAATACTCTAAGGATGAGGAGCCCAAAAAAGACAAGACATTGAAATCATACTGTATTATATTTCATTGTACCATCCATATTTTAGTGGGAAAGAAAAAAATCATCTGTGACATCTGCCCATGTAACTTGATTTTATTTGGAAAGAACTGTTTTTATTTTTCTGAAGACATAAGAAAATAGACATTCAACAAGATTTTGTGCATGGGATTATAGGCCAGACTCACTCAGCATGAAAAGGCAGAGAAAATGGTACAAAATATCTGGGACTAGTTCTCTTTGATTGATTTTTGTCATTGTTTTGTTTTGTTTTGTCAGTTAAAGAGGGTTTTTTTTGTCCTCAATTAGGGAGTTTAAAGTTAAATCATTTTGAAGGATCCCATTCAATGCAGAGTAGTGCAATTTATTTATGTTTCTCTTCTAGCAAAAGCCCTGAGATATTTCAGAAACCTTTTCACATATATTTGTACTCAGCCTGAAGGGCCAGAGATAGTGTTCCCAATCTACTATCTACTAAGACATAGAAGACTATAGAAGTTTTTGTTTATGTCACAGAATTTTTGTGGGAGAATGCAAAACACAGACACACATATACAGATAGATGGATAGAAAGATGGATAGATAGATAGATAGATAGATAGATAGATAGATAGATAGATAGATAGATAGATAGATACATAGATACACAGATAAACAGACAGATACATATACAGAAAGATGATTGATAGGCACACAGAGACACAGACAGACTCACATACAGACACACAAAAAAAAACATACACACACACAGAGACAGTTCTAGTCACCCCAAAAGGAATCCCTTATCAGATCAAAGTACTGATTGCATAAATATTCAGTTTGGTGATATAATGAGTTTGTCTTGGGGTTTCTAACTGTGTTAAGGAGGTTAACCCTTCCTTAAATTTTTAGCACTCAGAGATAAAGGAGGAAAGAATCCTCATGAATTAACATGCTGCTTAGCCTCAAGCTATGGCATGATAGGCCTATACCTCATCAGAAATATTCGATAGTTTATTTATGGTTAGACATTTGTAATACTCTTGTCTACATGACCACCTGTGGAAATTTGAATGAGAAAAGGTTACATAGGATCATGTATTCAAAACCTTGGTTGCCAGTTACTGGAACTGTTTGGGAAAAGGACACATGGCATTCCTGGTGTAGGTATGTAATTGAGATAGCAGGCATCTTTCTCTTTCTCTTTCTCTCCCTCCCTCCTTTTCTCCTTCTCCCTTCTCATATCCCACTCTACATGCGACTGCCCCATATCTTCCTGTTGCATACTTCTCAACTTCTTCTCTCCTTGCCATGCTGCCCGCTTACTCTTTTTTCCATGGTGATCATGAATTAACCCTCTGAAATTACAAATGAGGCCCTAACTAAGTATTTTATTTTTGAGGTCTAGGTCATGGTGTCTCTTGGCAACAATAGAACATAACTAAGATACCAATGAAGAAGAAGCCTTTTAATTTGCACACCGAAAGAATTTTTTTTCAGAGCTAAGCAAATTTTACAGAAGTTGCGATTTACAAGTTTCTAGTTAGAACAGTTTTATCTTCAGCAAAAAGAACTTTCAATCTCAGCAGACATAAGGAGTGGCTGCTTCTTAAAGTTGAAGAACAGATGTATCACATGTTCACCAAAGAGATGGGGATAAGCAAGATTACAAAAGCAGAAGCAAGCAGTGTAGTGTTACTTCTGTTGTCACTGATAAGGCACTGTCTGCTTTATTGCTTGCTCATTTTTTATAACAATATTGCCTAAGTAAGATGATTAATCATAATTAATTGCAAAACTTGTTGTGGTTTTTTCTTTGCCCTTCAACAGGAGGATCAGTGAGGGGTTATTCACAAGAGCAGGGATGAAGGGATGACTCAAAATCAGCTGCATCACCAGAAATCACACCATAACCCTGCTGCTGATCCCAAGATATCACATCTAATCACATCAGTCTAGGACTCATAAAAGCAAAGAACACAAAGTTACAGTTTTGGAATGAGTTAGCTTATATTCTGTTTTCTTCCAAGCAGAACTTTATTTTGTAATAGAGGTTTCTAGAACCCTTTTGTTATCCTGGATAATCAAAGAGTTTTACAAACGAGGAACAAGATGTTACCTCCAATATCTTGCAAGAACATCTGAAGCAGCAAGAGATTTTTCCCAAGACTTGGTAGTTTTTAAGAATAACCCAAGTATTCCCAGAAAAGGGGAAATAGAGAGACAGAGTGCAGCCTGTACAAGCTAGGGGTTTAACGCTAAAAACATTTTTGTTATGTATTTACGTTATGTGTATATGCATGTGTGTATATACCTATATCTTAAAAATAGTAATTAAAATGTTACATGTATTGTTAACCTTTATAGGAACATCTGTAGAGCAGGGAGTAGTGCAGAGATACTCAAGGTTTACCTGAACTATAAAACATATGCATTTGCTTTCTATGTTTTATGGAAGTATTTCCTAAAGAGATACATATGGGCTTCTGACTATTGGTTGAACCTGTAGAGAGAGTCATCAGAGCAGGTTTTAGATGGGTCAGACAATACTGACTATAACAGCCTCTACATTTTTAGTTTGCTTTTCATTCTATTGTCTTTGTGTGTTGTGATATGTGTGAGTTGTGGCTATGAGGGATGAAAGGCAATGTCGTGTGAAGCCAACTGTACTGGGAGGAAAGAAATATAAACCCCTGGGTAGGAGTGACCCAGAAGGAGCATGTGTGCTTACACTCAGAAGCCAGTCTCTAGCGAGCTACATATGCCCTCAGATCTGAATGCTTCTTCTGCCCTTCCACTGGGTAGCTTCACTCTTAGAAAGCCTTTACTTAAGATAGCTTCACTTAAAACCCTAGTGTGATGGTGGTATCTGGGATATATAATGCCCAATCTTTCACCAGTTTAAAACTTCTCTTTCTTGATAAATACCCTATGTTGAATGTAGAAAGAAAATTCAGATGGGCATTTTGATGTTCAGAAATCCTAAGAATTTTTTTTGCAGAAATGTGAGCATGACACTTGTCCATCCACTCTTGTCAAAACTGTATGTGTTCAAAGGACAACAGGCTCCAGGATATCCAGCAACCTCCTCTAAAGACTCGTCATCAGAGAGAACCTCAAGACAACTTTGCTAAGATGAAAACAATTAAATGGGATAATTTTTTTTTGTTTTTGGGTTTTTTGAGACAAGTTTTCTCTGCTTAGACATGGTTGTTTTTGATCTCAGAGATCTACCTACCTCTGTCTTCCAAGACTTTGGAGTGAAGGTGTGTGCCATTGTGCCAGGTTCAGTGGTATAGTTTGAGCTCTACTATTTCAGGAGAAAATATAATATAATTGCAATCAATAAAAGGAATTATTATTCTTCTTGCTCCCCCTTCTCTCCTCTTTCTTGTGAAATTCTTCACTGTCATTACACCTCCTAATTTATGAAAGGGTTTTTATGGGCAAGGGTATTCTTCAAGCATGACTCATGGAGTACCACAATAACATACCACACAACAAACCTCACAGAAGAAATCTGTTTGGGAGAGACACAAAATCCCAGTTGCCTCCGAATACAATGACAGACAGCAGAGGGCTGGTGTAGGGTAGGGCTTTTACAGAGATTTTGGAACATGCTCAGAAATCTAGTGTAGCATGAACAGTGAGCTAATGGACAATTATACTGTCAGAGGAATTATTGCTGGGCCACGAAGTCTGAAACATTGTCAATTAACTAGTCATTGTGGAAAGAGACTTCTAAGTCTATGTACTTAGAGACAGGGCAGGAGCAAGGTGATTTTCCATTTGCCTTTTAGAAAATATTCCACAAAATATTGTTTAGTATTAATAAAGAATCTGGGATCAGGAGTTGTAATGACATTGTCCTTAAGCTACTTCATGTTGTATGGCAGTGTTGAAGTCTTTGGGAGCACACTTGATTTATCATTAGGAAATAATCAGGATTTATAATCCTCTGTTACCATAGGCTAATAATCCTATAAATATATAGTTAAAAATCTTTAAGTTTGTTATTGAATAAATTTAGATAAGAAATTTATAACACAGTAAGATTAAGAAAAATGGAGTTAGGGACTAAGAAAAGCAGTATCCAAATCCATATAAGACTGTTAATGATCTATGAATGAGAGGCATCAAGCTATTCCTTGACATTTGTAAGATTTATCTGGAGTTGTTGGACTTTTCCCTTTACTACACCTAATTGATTGACATATAAGTGACATTCTTTCCTGAGGAAGAGGCAAACACCACTCTTCTCCAATATTAGCGATGTAATTCCTGTCGTTTTGTAGCACCATGGTAGCCAGTAAGTCTCTTTGACTCTGAAGTGTAATATGGCCTGAATTACCCTTTGGAGATCCTTGACAAACTGAGAGAAAAACTGATGAGGTCATGAATGGTGTCTATGTGTTTGACCCAGAAGGGACACACAATCAGCATTCTCCAAAGTATGTGACTTGGAATCACATTCAACCCTATCATGTTGACCTCCATCCCCATAAACCTGTCTCCCACCCAGTTCTGGCTGCTTCTTTTCTGAGCAGAGGCAGCCAACCTCCCATGTCTTCACAATAAATCTCTTGGGAGAGGCTTGCAATGTGCTGTGATTTGTTGATATCCCTTAGATCCCAAATGCCAGGATATCTTTCCTTTCAGAGTTTTAGCACTTAACTGGTGTCATGACTCAGAGAGGCTCATATGTTGCCTGTACTTCCCTTCAGGTCTGAGCTGCAATAGTACACTATCCATCCTCTCTGGTCCACCTACAACAAACTTATCTTTCAATTCACTGATTACTTGACAGCCAATCTACCAGTACCAATTAGGTAAGTTTATCCTTTAGTCAGTGTAAAAGCTAAATTCAAGGAAGTATCAGTAGAATGTACAACAGTCCCCTGGTGCTCTTGGAAATGAAGTATCCTTAGACACAATCTTTAAGACTACAGTTGGCCTAATTACCAGAATATATCCCCCCCCCACTTGGCTCTTCAACCCTACAGTTTCGTAGGCCCAACTAAGCTATATTCCCTCTTCCTGTCTTCATTTTGACCTGCCCTTCAGAGCTGCTTGTAATCTCATACTTCCTCTAGACCCTCATGGCTTTTGTGTCCCTATCCCCTACTCTTTTCTGTGGATGAGACCCTTCCCCTAGATCTTGGTTCTCATCCTTGTCTTTTGGTCTCCACAGCTTCTGGTCTCTATGAACGCTCTGGTTCCAGGCTCCAAGTTTCTCCTCTGGTTTAGCCAAGCAAGGCCCCTGACCTCTGTTGAGTGTTGTGACAACCCACTTAACAGTTTTTTTCTTTCTCCAGTCATCCCTGAGTCATTGGGATGTCCTTGACTATGGAATGAAAGGACATTTTTCTCCATGTGTCCTCTGTTATCCATGGGAATGTTGTCTTTCATAATCTCACATTTGCCTTTGGGATGCCTCTTAAAACTCCTCCAGTCTCTCGACCTGGAACTGCCCTTGTCTTAATTCAGGTATTTATTGCTGTGAAGTGACACCATGATTATGACAACTCTTAGAAAAGAAAGCATTTCTTGCAGGGTGGCTTACAGTTTCAGTGGTTTAATCCATTATCTTCATGATGAGACACGGAGATGTGAAGGCAGACATGGTGAGTGAGAAGGTTCTAAGAGTTCTACATCTTAAATCATAGTCAGAAGAAGCAGCTGTTTTTCATACTGGGCATAGCTTGTGCACAGGAGACCTCAAAAACCTCAAAACCCACACCCACCATGGTATACTTCCATCAACAAGGCCAAATCTATTCCAACAAAGCCACTCTCTATGGTGCTCGTTTTCCCTAGAAAAGAAATATAAATGGCTTCCTAACAGTTCCCTAGACCCCAATATTATGTGGGACCTTTACAAATACTGTGAATGATCAGGGAAATGGAAATAGCTTCTCCATCCTCTATTTCTCTTTTCTCTGCTCCAAGATCTGTATAATAAGAACTTTAGTCTTTAAAGAAAGATATTAAAGAGGACACGAGAAAGTGAAAAGATCCCCCATGCTTTGGGGTAGGTTCAACCTGAAGGTCAGAAAAGCAAAGCAGCCAGCCACTGGTTCTTACCTCTACCTAAGTTTGAAATGACAACCTGCCTCCAAGAATCTCAGAATGAGACATTATCTGAGAACTGTCTCCTCCCATCTTATAACCTTTTCTAGTTCTCAGATTAAGGGAGCACACCACTACTGTTGGGTTTCTATGGTAAGCTAGTGTGCCTCCTGGGATTAAAGGAATGTGTCATTGATGCCTGGTATCTAAGGCTGGACAATGTGATTATTTTACTTTTCTGATCCTCAGGCAAGTTTTATTTATTAAAATACATATGACTATAATATATATTAAATTTTTGTCATGATATTAATGGTCATATATAATACTAACTAATTCAAGGAAAAGGTTTCATCTACATTCCTATGCAAGATTTGAGTCTCTGTAAGTTTTTTTGGGGGTTAACAAATGGTTATTTATTTCTGTCACTATTATTATGTTGATATTGGTATTTTTATTGTTTCTATTGAGCTATATATTTTTTTCTCTGCTCCCCTGCCTTCCTCTCCCTTTCCTTTCTACACTCTTGTGATCCCCATATTCCCAGTTTACTCAGGAGATCTTGTCTTTTTCTACTTCCCATCTAGATTAAATCCATGTATGTCTCTCTTAGGATCCTCTTTGTTTTCTAGGTTCTCTGGGGTTGTGAAATGTAGGCTGGATTTCTATTCGTTTTCTTCAGTGAACCATGAGAATACCTAACAATGACCTTTGAAGTTTCCAAAAACCAGGATGGGGCCCAACAATGACAATTCCTCCAGGACTATGATAACAACACTAAACTGAAAAACACCACCTAAAGATAGGTTTTGGACTACAAACAGATCAAAACTATTTTGAGGTGTCTTTCTGAGATGATCTGGCCTCACAGACTACTCTAGCCAGAAATTTAGACAAGCCCTGCACGTTTCCATTACAAAGAGACTTGACAACAAATGATACAGCTACCTCTCCCAGTACTTGACAATCAACCCAAATTTTTCTTTTCAGGGTTCTCAAAAGATGTCATCGCCCCCATATAGCAGGAAGTAAATTTAAGATTACAATGGCCACATTCTGGAGAAGTGGGGTGGGTAGTTTTTGGTCATTCAATGGGTTATGGATATTTGTCATTGTTTATAGGAATTGGTTAAAAGTTGTTATTGGTTATGGTCAGGAGGAATACTGAACAAAGGAGATTAGATTCAAAGTTCTTGTTTTGAAAAGGAAAAAGGAGTATATAAATGATAGAATTTAAGGGTAGATTATTGAGTCTACTCTGAAAAGAAAAAAAATGAGGATATAGATTGATAAGATAAAAGATTAATGACTCTAATTTTAAAAAGCAACTACTGGTTTTAAATAGTTTACATTGTACTTTTGTATTTAAATTTTGCATATTAATACAAATTTTAGATAAATTTTGTTAAGACATACTGAACATACATTTCTAATCTTATTGAAGTTATTTTTTCCATACAGCTCATTTAACAATGTAATGCAAAATTCCAGTTCTAGAAAGTTATACTTACCCACTGTAGTAGTTCACACCTTTAACCGCAGTACTACAGAGGAATATGAAACAGGAGATAGAAGGAACTCAGTGTTTCAGTCTGCAGTTTACAGTCACACTGAGGATAGGATTACTCAGCCTTGGAAAAGGCAAAAACTCTAGTAATTGGTTGCTTTGCTTTCTGAACTTCGTCTTGAACTTCAATATCTGTATCTGGGTTTTTATTATTTGTGCTAGACTCCTTGCTCCTTTATTATCACTGTAGGGGGACAGCCTTACCCACTTCATCAGACCTAATACACTATTTAGTTGTATTTTTAGGGGTATCCCCTTTGCTCACTCCTTCCTAGTATTAGCAACCTGTCCTATACTTTTGCTGGGTACTGATCTATTAGCCAGGGTGGGAGCATCTGTTTCTTTTGCTCCCCTGTCTACATGACCACAGGATCTCTGTCATTCACCCCTTCTCCAAACCACACAGTCTGGCACAACTTACCCTCCACTGGCCTCCTAGGTGTATCCCCAAGTATGGGACACCCAAAACTTCTCTATAGCCAATCATCATTCCTCCTTGTCATCCAATTGTAAACTCCTACCAATTACATCATTCAGGTTCAACATCCACTCTCTCTTTAAAGTTTTAGGGAACTTAAGTCTCTTATCTCTGACTTCTTAAGAAAGACTCTTCTGTGCCTTCACATCTTCCTCCATACTTGTGGTTAAAATCCCAACAGAACCTACTACTTGGCTCAGGATCTCCAACTTAACCAACTTGGAAGTGTTTTTTTTTCCCCTCTAGTACCCAACCCATATAGCATGAACCCTAATCAAAAGGCTGAACAGCTCTTACCCATGCCTTTCAACTAGCATGGAGACTCAGCCACTCTGAACCAATATTCAGATTTGACTTATGCTACTGATTTGATTCTCTTAAGAACTACAGGAATCATTTGTTTATGCTGGCTTGTTCCACCCATTAAGTTTTGTTCCAGATTCTATTGTTCACCTCTTCAGCTCTTTCTTCATTCTACTTGCTTTAAATATCCATCTCTCTTTGCCTACTCAGTAAGTGTCCTCTTTCTGGGTCCTTGAGCCTGATATGCCCTCCACTGCCCCACTAAATGGGCAACTCTCTAGTCATTAAGACACTTGCTCCTCTCCATCTATTAGAACCCTCCCTGTTTCCTTGTCTCTTTACCTTAGTAACTGCCTCCTAAATCTTGCAGCATCTTTAAGAACTTCTGGGTTTTTATGAGCATGTCCTGATGTCTGCTAGCTCTGTCCTGGAAGTTTCACAGGTTCTCTATGTCATCATGGGTTTCTCTCTTGCCTCTCAGCTCCCACTTGGTGCTGATAGAAACTCCTTCTGTTGGAGTTCATTTTGCAATCTTTCTTATATTCCCCCATGAACTTAATTTTTATTAAAGATACACTCTATAACTATAAACAGCTTGACCTAAGTACAGTTCAATGGCCAAAACTGGCATACTCAATTTTCAATAATAGCAGCTAATGTCATTGCATAAACAACTGATTTGAAAATCTCTTATATCCAGACTTGTTCCTTCTTTCTCTATTTCTTCCTATATATACCTGTTTGTAGTGTCTCTTATATACAGATGTTTATTGTCCAAGAGACCTGCCCCTCTAACCAACAGCCTGTTCTAATAACATCAGGAAGTTGATCTATAACAGACTGTCAACAACTGACCCAGTTCTCTTCAACTCCTTTATTCAACTCTACTTCTTCTGAGCTTAACCCATTGCCATTTTCTCTATTTTTATATGGTTTTCCTGTCCCAAAACCATAAATAATAAAAGCAGGGTTTATGAAAGACAGGATTTTAAAAATATTTTTTTATTTAATACTGTATTAAAATGTCACCTCCAGGTATATACTCATACACTATAATGTAGCTCATGATGGTACCTGAACTTTGCAATATGAGTCTCCTACCTTGTATAAGTTTTAAAAGACATGAACAGGTCATGGAGAGCAACTGAGACTCTTGGCACTGTGTGGCAGGACTGAAGTTCTTAAAGAGAGGCCAGGAGAGGCTATTGATGAATATGTAGCTCAGTTGCAATGAGAGTCTAAGAAAGTGTATTAAGTTCTGAGAATGAGAAAGTTCAAGAATGTTCCAAAGGTACAAGAAAGTGTTTTATGGTATGCAATTTATACAGTTTCTGTGTGGTTATTTTGGTAATGAGCAGCCAGGAAAAAACAAGTGGCCTCCTACTACAAACCGATGATAGCATTTAGGAATATATACTCTCAGGGGTGGGGCATATATATGTTTTAATAAAATGAGATAAAAACTGGCTATTAAGGTGAAAGAGCCCATGTAGATAGGATACAATTTGCGGAGTGTCTGAGGATGATAATGGAGATGTAGACTGTAAAGTAAAGATGGCTGAAGACATGAGGGAGGGTCCAGTCCCCTGAGAATCATGGCTCTAGCTACATTGCTGGGTCGGTTATTTTCATAATAATGATAATGGAATGATAATAGAATTGTGTGCTTGGTACAGTTGGAAGTGGGAAATCCCTATGACTGTGGAAAGATGAGAGGCTTTTAGCAGGCTCATAATTTGGTCTAAGTTGAGTATTGACACTCTCTTTGTGTTAGTAGTTAGTTCATGATCCTTCCAGATGGCTACATATGAGAGAAGAACATGAAAACCTATTTGGAGTCTTTATTAAGGTTTAGAGACTGTCCATTTGCTAATTGAGGGGAATGGGTAAGAGCCATTAGTTTTGCCTACTGGTTTGTGGTTCAGGCTAGAAGTCTCTGCTGACACTTACAAAAGGGTTAATAATCAGTAAAAGAAGGGTTCATATGAGGAGCCAAGGGATACCTCATATAGGTGGTTAGAAAGAAAAGAGAAAGAAGGGATCCAAGAGCAGGAGAAACCAGTCATGCCATATAGTGGCTCACGTCAACCTATAATCTGACATGCAGGCAGGCATACAGACAGAGCAATTGTATACATAAATAAATAAATTTTAAAACAAACAAAAGCTTATATAAGGAAATAATTAGCAATGGTATAGCCTGTGTGGTGATATATAACTATAATTCCAGTCATCTGGGAATTACAGAGAAACCAAGTTACAAAATAAGTATTATAGAAGGGGATGGTGGTACAGATTAATAGTGAATGCTTGCCAGTCATGTGAAAGTAGGTTTAATTTATACATCAACACAGTAAAAAGACAGTGTAAACAAAATGGATGTTTGTAACCTGTAATTTTTTTCTTCTGGGGACTTGTTAGTGCAGTGCTATGAATGATCAAACAAAAACGTAAGTATTTTGTTCTTAAAACTCAAAAGTATGTAAATATTGTAAGTCTATGCATCAAATGTTTAAGAAGGCTCCTTATGAAATAAGGAATGAATTAAAATGGCTTGCATATGTATGCAATTCTCAAAAATTAAATTAAGAAAGTAAAATGGCATTCCTTGTAATAGTTCTTAGTCCACTGTAATTAAAAATTGTAAACTGAGAAGCAAACTTCAAAAATATTTTGACAATGTTTCTAGTGAATAAAATTACAGTGTGTATGATATTAGTTTTAATCCTGTCTAGATCTCCATTCATGTTGGTCATTAAATTTTGTAAAAAAAAAAAAAAAGTTAACTGTTTCTAAAAATATTTGGAGACTAAGACAACAAACATCTTTCCTGTGATTATTAAATTATTTCCAGAATTTCACTTGCCATTCATTTTTTTAATATTCAAGGTATTTCAAAGAGGAAGTAATGAAGTAAAAGTTCATAAGTGGCCATAAAAGTAGAGGTCACAAAAAATTTTATTGTACTTTAGGCCTAAAATATGAGTACCAACTCATACCTGAACAACTATTTAATGTACAATCATCTATGATCTCTCTCCCAAGTATCTGAAAGTATAGTCCTCTAAGATAGTTTTCATCCCTAGTGCCATCACACATTATGAATTGATTTGATATAATGTAACATAAACCATGGGTAAGATATAACAGGTTTTTCACAAATACTTTGACAATTTCTCTACCTTAGATAAAAAATTACTGGGCACTGAATACTAATATGTATAGCTGTTGGGTTTGCTACAAATACAGTATTTTTCTACGAAGCTCTTGTTACTGGAGATCTCATTCATAGACAGTATGGCCCAGTTGTCATCTCCTAGGACAGGTTCCCTAAAACAGAAAACAAACAAAATTTCTACAAAGGCCAGCAGTGCATTCACTCCCACAATAAAATATCACCCAACTTTCTTGGTTATTTGTAGTATGAATCAAAGAAAGACAAAATCCATGGGGAATCAGTGGCACTGGTTTTTCACCTAGTGTCTTTTACATCCCAGGGGTCAGATTGAACACTACACCATTGCCATTAATCCATGGTGAACCCTGTAATGTGTATAGAAGGCATTTGCCACAATCAAAAGAACTGGCACCATGGTTTGCCTCACTGAGGGTGATATTAAATTCTACCTTGACATATTTTATACATGTATACAAGTACAGAAACCCCCCTTCATAATCAATTACTAACAAGGCTTTAATGATAAAAGTGACTGGCTCTGTCATTTTTGTCATTTCAGTGAAATGATTCCTTTCAAAATTACTAGCTATGCTTATATCCAGGAGCCGTCTCAGTGTTCTTCAATGATGAGACTTTAGAGGAGGTTCCTAAGGTCTCAGAAGTCTCTGTATCTGAGAACAGGTGCAGCTGTGTAACAGTTGTCTGGAAAGTCCTACTTGAGCCAATCTGCAATGCCAATCTGCAATGGCTTTCTAGGGTTTCAGGGCACTCACTGCAAATCTGCAGTTCTGTAGACAGCCCACAAGGTCATTTCTCAGCAGGAAATATTATACGTTGGTGATGGAACAGAAAAGATTGCCCCTGATGCCATCATCATGTTAAAGATTTCAAGACAGATCACACTAGGTAAATGCTTTGAAGATGATGGATAATAAATAGGAAATCAAGGAGTTGGAAGTTTTCCTGTCCTCACCTCTCACTCCCTGTTCTAGGAACTGCTTCCAAATTTAATATTATTTATAAATGCTTGGCCAATAGCTCAGGCTTATAACTAGCTAACTCTTACATTTTAATTAACCCATATTTCTATTTATGCTTTGCCACATAATTCATGACTTACTACCTCATTTTTTACACATCCTAAGCTCGAGAACTGGCTGGCATCTCTCAAGACTCCCCTGACTCAACTGCTCCTCCTCCCACTAATCTCATTGTGTCAGTCTGTCTTTCCAAATCTCTTCTTGCTCTGCTATTGGCCAATCAGTCTCTTATTAACAATGAATATAATCCAAAGCATTGAGGATTCAAAGAATTTAAATTTGATGTAGAGCTTGCTGGGGATTGGTTCTCGCACATAAGCATACACCATGACTCAGAGCCAACCTCAAGACCAAACGCTTATGTTTTTTGCTTTCCAGAACAATTGGCATCACATGACACTGATTTTTATCTCTCATAGGCACAATTCACACACCACAATATAGGAACACAGTAGAAAGAAAACTGGTCTGAAAACTTACAAGTTATTATATTCAGTGCTGTTTATCCACTTCCAAGGGTGTTGTAATGATTCTCTGTGCAAGCCAATCCAGTACTGAAATTTCCACGTATATGTCTTCAGGAAATTCTGTCATAAGACATTAAAAGCAAACACATGTGTCTCTTTGTTTCAAATGACCCTTAAGTCTCCCTGACCTATAGCCTCCTCTCTGGATGGAAGCAGATTATAACTGAGAGTCATAGACTTTGGATCCAGCACAATAATCAGTTTTCAGTGTATGCATTTTACACTCACAATCTAAAATATATTGGTGGCCCTTATTTTTGTTTTTCTGGCTAGAATCATCCCTTAGTAAGCCTGGTCTTTAAGTTATTAACAGTTGCCACATTCAGTATGCAATACTGGCCAACATGGATAAACACTTCCATGATTATCATGTATCTCAGTGGATTGGTTGGCCATGCAGGTTAACAATAAGGATGAAAGCATGTCTCTGGAAGGTCTCAGGGCTCCAGTCAGAAGCAACCACATTAGCAACTGCATACACTAATATGTTACCTATATCCTTCACAAAAGAGGAAGGGTAGAATCTCTCCACAAGCTTCATCTTTAACCTTCCTATCACAAGGCAATACACATTCAACATAACAAACAACAAACCAATTCCTGATGCTTTCTTACCAACTCCTCCAGAGTTTCAAATCCAGCTAGTTGGGCCTCATGTGCCACGCAGTAGTTCTGGCTTAATGTCCAATTTCTCTCAACGTCAGAAAAATAAAAACATTTGCTTCCAAATCCAATCCAGTCATTTGGACAAGTGGCAAAGCATGGTGCAGGGGGTGAAGTGACTGCATTTTCCTTTTTCACTAAAATGCAGACAGTGCAACAAAATGATGTAACAAAGAAAAGTTTTCATGTCATATCCTCTTAGCTACCCATGCAAATCTCAGTTTTGAGGCATGTGCTTGTACTATAGCTCTACTCATTTATTACTAGAAGACACATCATATCATGATGGTCCACAGCCCAGGGCTTTCCAGTGGACTCTGAGGAAATGCTTTATTTTTCTTCTTTGTATTTTGTGTTTTGAGACAGAATCTTGCTATATCCCCTGCTTGGGCTGGATCTCACTGTGTGAATTGTATTTGTCTGGAGCCTTTACTAATCCTGCTATGTATGTCTCCTTAGTGCTGAGACTAAAGACACTATGCCCTGCAAGAAAATCATTTCTAGGCCATCAGCACCTTGGGAGTGAGAGATCTAAACTTCCTCCATTTTAAAAGCTAGATCTAAGTTTCAGTTTCTTAAACAAAGGTCTAATAATCAACAACACCCCTGACAACAAAGACAAGGGGGAAAGAGCAGAGAGCATGTACATGGCCTGAATAAGCAATACAGTATCTCAAAGCAATGACCAAAAAAAGAATAGTTCCTATAATACCTGGAACAGGACATACTTTGACTTTCCTAAGTATGCCCAAATATGGAAAAATAAGTCAAAAATATTATAATGTAACCTTAGAAATTACATAGCTGTTCCTGGAATTTCCCTAGCTATGGTTAAAAGGAACTGTTGGTCTTTGTTCCTTCCGGGTTGTCAATTTGTACAAGTGGTAGATCCCACATGCTTGAATAAATAAATGCTCTTTGTTTTTGTCTACTATTTGAATCTGGGTCTTCATTCAGTGATTCTCATACCCTTTAAAGAACTATTCCTGATTCCTGAAATCCTATAGCTTTTTTCCCATAATACTTCACATCCTCCTTATTTCTTAAAAAAAAAAAAAAAACTCACTTGCCTGAATTTTACTATAGAGAAATGACATTGTGTAAAACATCGGCATGGTAAAATCAATCTTCTATATCAAATCTTTTATAATTCTACCACACTGAAAATATATATATATATATATATATATATATATATATATATATATATA
>JABTXL010005970.1:404314-438292 GCA_025134845.1 Neodon shergylaensis
ATATATATATATATATATATATATATATATATATATATATATATACTGGTTCTTATAGAGCTGCTCAGAAAGGCTATTATAGACAACTCTGATAACTGATGTTAAAAAATGTGCACAAATATGGACATTCATAAACTGCTGGTGGGAGTCAAATTTATATAGCCAGTTGGAGGTTTTTCAAGGAAGTTTAAAGTAAATATACTACATGACACAGCTATACCACTCCTAAGCATATGTGGAGCTAACTCACCATCCTGCTACAGAGATACCTGTACATCCATAGCTATTGTTTCCCTATTTACAACAGTAATGAAATGTACTTGCTCCTAATACCCATCAAATAACAGATAATTAAATGTATTATACATACAAAACAGAATGTTATTCAGCCAAAAAGAAAAATGTAATTTAAGGAAAGTATGCTATCAAGTTAGGTCACACAAAATAAGAAAGAAAGAGGCCCAGGTATTCTGTCAAATGCAATCCCAGCCTGTGATATACAGTGTGAACAGCTGTGAGTGTGGGCATGGTTAACACATAGACAGGAGAACAAGTAAGAGTGGTGTAAGGTGACCAGGACGAACAAGATGTAACAAGGGACTAGCAAGTTGTGAGAAATGGTTACAGAGACAATTGTTTTTGTAGTTTCTGCCCTATCATATTTTTTTTTTGGTCGATAAGTGCATAAAAATGGGATTGACAGTGAAAGTCTAAAACCATAACCAAAGCTCCACAATTTCAGAATAGCTCTTCTAATTGTGTGGAATGTCAATGAGATACATTCAATGAGATACGTAGGGCTTGGGACTTGACAGGTGTTGGAGTGGCTATATTAATGGAACTGTGTGATTTGTTCATTTGTGATCCTATCACAATAGAGTGATTGTGTGCACACATGTGGGGTGTGTGTGTGTGTGTGTGTGTGTGTGTGTGTAAGAAGCTCTGAATTTCAGAGGACAGTTTAGAAGAATAACAATTTTTCAGTCATACCTTCAACATTTTTATCCTTTACAGGACCAGAACACTTTTCTCCTGAAGAGCTTCTAAATCCTAGAAATAAGTGATTTCATAAGAGATAATAAATATCAGAAATGGCTCTTACACTAATTTTTAATAGAAGGAAATTGGTTGTCACTGTTACCAGTTCTCACACCCTGTACACCGAAGCTTCATTGAATAGGACAAATACAACAGATAGCAAGGATAACTATCACGTCTTTCTATCTTGCTCTTTTCAGAGCTGTGTAATAGTTTAGGTTACACTGACTAAGACTTTTTAAAAATTGTTTGTCCATGTATAGTCCTGTGTATACTCACCAACATGGTTAAAGTTTATTTTTATAAAACAATAACACAAAACATTTATGTGAGCTATGAAAAAGGGTGTGCAAATTTTTATCAGATAATTCTGAACAGTCCACAATTAAAAGCTTAGGAAAGGCATACATCTAGAACTGGTATGTTCAATATTTTCAGAATCTGGTTGAAGACATTAACTGAAACCAAGAGTCATGGTGTGTGGGGTTCTGTGCATTCTTCCAAACAAAAACTCTTCATTGTCCTCACTTCCCTCAGATGCATCAGCCTCCTTGAGCTTTCTTCTTTGAACTTGTCTTTGTTCACTGCCTTGAATAGTTTTCCTAGGTGAACATATGTCTTCTACATCTCTGTCTAAATGTTGCCGAATGCCATCTTCCCAGGGATGCTGAGCCTGATCTCCTATGCACACTACACCTCATGCTGTTCCATCAGTGCATCTTCCTGCTAGCTCCTAAATTCCCAGAGAAAACGTTTCTCTAGAGCCTTTCCTATAATGCCTGGCTCACAGTGATCAGTAAGTATAACTGAAAATGTGAATGTCTCAGAAAAAAATACTACTTACCAGTGCAGGAGCAGGGGATTAGAAAAGTTAGTAAAAAATATGAAGACTTGAGTGAAAATAATAAAACAGAAAACATAAGACGGTAACAGGAAGGAGTTCCAGTGAATACTGAAATCACCCACATTTAATTTTCTATACATTTTTATATCCCAATACAATAGGGGTAAAAACACAAAAAACTGCTTTAACATAATTCAAAGGACAACTAGAGCAGTTTTGCTTCAATATTTTGAGCCATCAAGCCATTAATCCAAAAAACGTTCTGTAGTTTATGCAGTGAACCCATCCTAGACAAAGTATCTTGAAGGTAGTGACTCCCAAAGTCAAACCTCCTATTTCAAAAGAAGGAGCAGAAGTATGCTTGAATTTTCTGACCATTAGTCAGAGGGGATTGGGTCTACTTGGATGGAACATTTTAATGTCAAAGGGATCAAGTAAGCTCACCCTAGGTCAGGGTGTGTAGCCACACTTTTTTCAGCAACTTTTAGCAAGCTAAGACTCTCTGACCCTCAGGTAAGGTGGAAATAGGCTCACATTTTTGGGCCTCCACATCAATGTGATAGAATGTTGCAGAATTTGGACAATGAAGCACGTACCTGCCAAAGCAAAAGAAAGTGCAATTACAGCTACACTGAGGATCATGATCACTGCATAGCAGCAGTAAAGCTTAACACGAGGCTGGGTGGGGCTCTTTCTGAGACATTTTCCTTGCTGTTTTTTACCTGAAAACATAAATATCAGAATATCAACCTCAAGAACCTTTCAGGGAAAAAAAATAAGTTTACCCAGAATCAACTATATATTTCGCTTGTACTCCCCTCCTGCAAATGCCCTTCACAGAAGTTCCTGGTCCATAAATGATATCCTTAACTTGCAAAACATTAGAGGAAAGGGAAACACTACCTTTTGCCATGATTTTTTAGTTATTTAATTAGGGACCAATAAAAGAGCAAGAAACAGAAACAGTGGAGATCATGGAGAAAAGGAAATAACAACAAAAACCACCCATAGACGCTTTTATCCTGTCTCTTGTATTATTTTTATTAAAACGCTGCTTGACCAGTAGCCAGGCAGGAAGCAAAAGCAGGGTAATAAGGCAGGAAGTAGAGGCAGGTAAATGAGATTTCTAAAAAGAGGGAAGTTTTAGTCTGCAGTAGTGACCCCAGCCATAGAGGAAGCAAGATAGCAAGATGTGAATGCCCTACCGAAAAGGTATCAAGCTATCTTGTCTGTGGCTAACATAACACAGACAAGAATTATGGGATAACATAAGTTATAAGAGTTAATAAGCCTGAGATACTAGGCGAGGCAGTTTATAATTAATGTAGACCTCTGTGTGGTTTCTTTGGGGCTTAACAACTGCAGGAACTGGGCAGGACAGAAAACTCAGTCAACACATAGATTTAGTGCTATAAAAAGAGACCTGCTTGGTTAGGACTGATGAGACTGTAATAATAATAATATATAATGTATAATAATAATAATAATGGAAAGAAAATATGTGTGTAAGGTGGGATGGCACAGGATTTCATACACTAGCAATTGTCAAGTACAAACAAATGTATAAATATTGTAGCTCTCACAGCACTATCAAACACACAATTGTACATGTAATGGAACATGCTCACATTCAGTTGCTGGAAGAGCAGCAACAAGGGCTTTTAACCTCTGATTCACTTCCTACGCATTTTCATTGGGTTCCAAAAGATCTCAATACATTGTAGATACAATTTCTTTTGAGAGATAGAAAAAAATACAAAATATCAGCAATAAAATATAAAACCTTTGGCAGTACATTTTTTTATCCTTTTATTACTTTTTCAGGAACCAGAGCAGAGGAATTGCATTATTCTAAATCCAATTTATTTTTCTGTGTATAGCTAAAGAAAACTCTGCCTGACAAAAGTTCACTGAGAATTTTTTTTATTTTTTCTTTTTCAAATAGATTTAAAGTTCTAGATTTCATATTTGTCTCTGTTGTCCATTTTGAGACATTTATTCTACAACAAATGAGGTATGAGTCATAACCATAAGAACTAACTGTCTTGGGCTGATGAGAAGCCAAGGACAATGGCCCTGGGTTTTGATCCTACTTCAAGTCCTGGCTTTGTGGGAGCCTAGCCAGTTTGGATGTTCACCTTCCTAGACATGGACGAAGGGGGGAGCACCTTGTACTTTCCACAGGGCAGGGAACCCTGACTGCTCCTTGGACTGGAGAGGGAGGGGGAGAGGTGTGGGGGGAGGGGGAGAAGGGGGGAAGGAGGGGGAGGGAAATGGGAGGTGGGGAGGAGGGGGAAACTTTTTTTTTCTCAATAAAAAATTAATAAATAAAAAAAAAGACTGTTTAAAGTTAAAAAAAAAAGAACTAACTGTCTTAGCATTATATGCGGAAGACATAACATCCTTTTTTACCTATGAAACTTGTAAACTGAGACTGCTTTTTCATTTTCCGGCTGGCCAGACCCGAATAATCACAGAGAAGCTATATTAATAAAACACTGTTTGGGGAATGGCTCAAGCATATACCTTGTTAGCTCTTATATCTTAAATTAACCCATTTCTATTAATCTATGTATCACCACAAAACTGTGAGCTATGGGTAAGTTTCCAGTGTCTTTCTCCAGTAGCAGCTACATGGAATCTATCTGACTATACCTTGTTTTCTGCTCTATCTCTGCTTGGATTACCTGCCTTGCTATATTCTGCACTGTCATAGGCCAAAGCAGCTTTTTTGTTAACCAAAGGTAATAATCCTACTCACAACATACAGAGAGGAATCTCACATCTCCTCTGTATGCTGTGAATACCGTTGGTTAATAAAGTACTGCTTTGGACCTATAGCAGGGCAGAACCTAATTAGCTAGGTGGAGAAAACTAAACTGAATGCTGGGAAAAAGGAGGCAGAGGAGCGAGAACCCATTGAGCTGCCACAGGAGACAGACACGCCAGAACTTTGCTAATAGGCCACGGCCCTCATGGTAAAATATAAAATAATGGAAATGGGTTAAATTAAGATATAAAAGCTAGCCAATAAGAAATTAGAGCTAATAGACCAAGCAGTGATTTAATACAATTTTCTGTATGGTTATTTCGGGAGTCTGGGAGGCTGAGAAATGAACAATACTTGGACATTGTTTTCTTCCAGTTTCTTTCTGCTAATTTTTGGGCAAAGTATTTTTAGGGTTCACAGAAACCTTTTGGGGGAATCTTGTTCCATCAAACAACATTAGCCAGGAAGGAATTCAAAGGTTTCCATTTTCTGTGGAAACAAAAGCAGAACATCTTTTCCAAAGTAACATATCCTTATACTCAAATTTTGAAGTAAATATATATGTTGGTTTAGCTTAGCAGCACCCAGAATCAAATATCTCTCTGCTGTCAAGAAATTCAAAGAAAACACAATAATATACATAATCCAGATTCTCTGTTTATTTTTCATCATTACATGGCTTAATTTTAACTCTATCAGTTTTTTTAATATTTATTTTATTATCTTTACTCCTTTAATTTATGATTGTCTGTATTCTTTTCTCTCTCTCTTTAAGCTCATGTATATTTATCCAACATTGTGACCCATTCAGAGGTCTTTTTCATCTGATTCTGTCTTATTGTGTATCTGAAATCCTGTAATCATTTTCTGACCAGGAAATTTTTTGTTATTTTTTTTTTTCAAATGAGTGTCTAAGACTAATGCTATGGCTCTGCCTGTTGACTCTGTCCAATCCAAAATGGTGGATGCATGTTCAATGCCTCTAAAAGCCATGCTGACTGCCCCAGCTTCAGGGGCACAGAGGGTCTATGTCACCATTAAGCAACTTGTATCACTCTGCTCACAAACCTTAAGTGAGCTGTAGAGGGACCTCTAGAAAGATCCAGAGCCATTTATGCTTCCAGTATGAACCAGGAAGCCATTTCTTATAGGAAAAAGACATGCTTCTCCTTGCAGCCAGCAAACAGAGCCTATCTGAAAAAAAAAGACATGAGACTACTAAGAAGCTACACTTGGCTCCCATATTTTGTGGATCTAGAAGCTGGTGTAGGAGTTCCTTCTTTTTGTGTGTTGTTTTCAGTGGATAATGAATAAAGAAACTGCTCTGTCCTAGTTGATGTGGCAGAATTTAGATAGGCAGAGAAGACAGAACTGAATTCTGGGAGAAAGAAAGCAGAGTGGGAGAACTGCCATGGAGCCACCAGTATCAGACATGCTGAATCTACCCCAGTAAACCACAACCTCATGTTGATATACACATTAATAGAAATGGGTTAAATCAGTTAGCCAATTAAGAGGCTAGAGATAATGGGCCAGGCAGTGATTTAATTAATACAGTTTCTGTGTGGTTATTTCGGGTTAAGCTAGCTGGGCGCCTGGGACAAATAAAGGGCCACCTCCTCATGCAACAAGAAGCACTATGTTTTCTTTGAGCTTTTGTAGGTCTTATGTGGATCCATGCCAGACATAGGCACCTTTTCATAAACTGAGATGGCTTTTTCTTTTCCTGGCCACCCTGACATGAATAATCACACAGAAACTATATTAATTACAACACTGTTTAGCCAATTGTTCAACTGTATTTCTATTTAGTTCTTATATCTTAAATTAATCCATTCCTATTAATCTATGTATCACCATGAGTCTGTGGCCTACTAATAAGGTTCTTGTGTCATTATCTGTCAGAAGGAACATGGCATCTGCCTGACTCTACCTATTCTCCTTCTCTATATCTGCTTGGATTTCCTTACTTGATATATTCTGCCCTACCATAGGTCAAAGCAGATTCTTTATTAACCAATGGTTAAAAAAAAAAGAACATATTCATAGCATATAGAGGGGAATCCCACCTCAGACTTCATGTTTCCATCTTTATCCACTTTTGAATCATTTATTTTGCAATGGATAAGTTACGAATCATCACTATGGAAAGTCACTGTCTTAGCATCATATGTAGAAAAGATACCATCTTTTCTCTACCTAAGAAATGTCACATTGCCCATTTTACAGTTCACAGACACACACATTATAAACCCATATTGATTTTTAAAAATAAAAATATACCAATAACAATGACACACAGTAAATATATCCATTAAAAATGCTCGGTATTACCTATGTTTGAGGGAAATATAGTTTAGTATTTTGCTAAAATTTGAATACATTTACCTTACAACCTAGATCTAAGGAAAATGCCTGTGTTTACATAAAAAAGCCTATCTGTATTATAGCAGCTTTTTAAATTTAGTCTGTGGTTTGCAACAACTCAAATATCCCTGAGCTTGTGACAAAATAAAACAATTTTACTCAGAACTGGGGAAGTGATAAAAAGGAAACCTGGACCTCTGGCTTGCATTTGCTCATTTCTTGTGCTGGCTAAATGTTCCTCATTTTTCTGTTCCCAGAGGTTCTTAAGCAAAACCTTGTTGCCCACTTAAGTAACCCTTAAGTAGTTAGCACCAAAAGCAGTTGGCCTCAGGCCAGCAAAGCAGCTTATTGGATAAATATGTATTATATTAAAGCCTCATATCATGGATTTAATCTGTGAAACATACAGAAAAGCAGGAGATAACCAAATACAGGTAGCTGTTTTATTGACTTTAGATGTGAGTCAAGGCTCATGTGTGAACCACATCACCACCACCATCACCACCAAATCCCAAACAGCAACAAAATCCCACCCAGCCCATTTGCAGTTTACTTGGAGAAGCTGACCTCACAGCACTGGTTTTCTGCTGAGAAATTCCGACTATCTTCTCTCATTTTGCTCACTCTCTTACCCACCAGTTTCCTGTAACGTTTCCCTGACATGTTTGAAAAACTGTTTTTGTATTCAGGTTTGAAATACACGCTCTGAATTATCTACAGCCCATGCCTCAGTCAATCATGTTCTGGAATCTCTTCTACTCTAGTTACTGTGTTCATAGTTGACACACGGCTGTGGAACTCACTGTGGATGACTTTCAAATACATGATTTCTGCAGGGATCCAGCTACATGATATTCTTGGAAAGCAAGTGTGTAAGAGCTAAAAAAAAAAAGCAAAGATGCCGTAGGCTGGGTACAGAGGAAAGGAGTGTCTACAGAAGAGCACAGAGGTAATGGGGTGGGGTCTGAGTCTATAATGTGACTATGATGGAGACTTCATTGTTATATGTGTTCTAAAAGTTCGTGAACATGACATAAATTCAATGGTGTGATTAAGGGGAGATTTTTTATTGTAGACATAAAGAAGAGTACAGACAGAGGAATCTGCAAGAGTCTCTCATGATGGGGGAGAGAAAGGAAGTGGGGAGCCAGAGAGGAAGAGAAGGGAAGTTGTGTGAGAACGGGAGAGAAGGAGATAAAAGTGAAGACCAAAAGAAAGAGTAAGAGAGAGGGGTAAGAGAAAGCATGGCAGGACCATAGAGCACCAAGAAGGTGGGGCAGAGAAGCTCAAGATATGGAGAAGTTTAGGGTAGGAGGCAAATTGAAAAGAGTTGAGATGGGCCACAGGCACTGAGCAAGCCTGGAGGTCAGCATGTGCTTTGGTGTGCTGAAAGTCACCAGAAACTGTTTTCTACCTGACAACTCTTACTGCTTTCTTTTCTTACTTTTTGTTTTGCTTTGTTTCTTTTTGTTTTGTTTTGATTTTTAAAATTAAACTCTAAAAGTTTATTATGGAAAATATCAAGTCCATACAAAAATTAAAAAATAGCAAGATAAATCTGCAACTTGTGCCTTGTTGTTTCAAATAACTTTGGGGTCTGTTTGTGGGAATCTACAGGGAGAATGAAAATGTTTTCAGTTACAGGAATATTTGATCTAGCTAAAAAACATCTACATTTTTATTAACTTGCTTTTTTGGCAAGTATAAATGCTGTTTTTCAGAAAATCCAATATTCTTTCATTAAGTTACACAAGCAAACAAAGAAAAATAAAAGCAACAGAAGAGAGAAGAAATAAATAAAAATAAGAATGCAGTGGACATTTTCAAACACAAAAGACAGTTGTTTTTCCCTAAAGACTGGAACAGAAATCACACAGGATTCTTCATTTTCATAATTTTCCACAAAGTGAAAATGCCAGAGCACTTCTGGTGTGTGTGGAGGTGTGGACGAATTGTTGCAGGGGAGGAGGGGGTCGCTCACCCTGCCACTGCAGCTCTCTCCTCTCTAACTTTCCTATGAATCACAGTGTATCACAAACCCCAGGCCCTGGACCCACAGGGAACTTAGTTTCCTTCCCTCTGGTACATAAGAAGTCTGGTCTATAGCAAGTTCCTGTAACTCACAGGAGTGCAAATTACCAGATCAAGAGTGGACTAGAAAGCACAAACACACACACACACACACCAAAATCAACAACACAACCAACAAATAATAAATGTATAATGAAAAATAAAAAAAACAACTCCCCCTAACCAAATAAAACAAAAACTATGCCTCAAGCTATTATAATTAACTTATTATTTATTTTTTTTTCTTGACTAGTTGAATATTATATAGTCTGATAGAGTAACTAATATACCAGAGGCTTCCAGTCATTTCACTTCTACAGAGTCCTACCATGGCAGACTTAACAGGCAGGAGGTTCACTTCCTCTGTGAGACCCCCATGAAGCTCCTCTCTTCCCTTTCAGTTTACTTCAAAGTGCATTAAATACATACCCGTGTCTCCCTCTCGTAGGTGGTCTGGGGTAGATGTTTCTGTTTTTAGCATGTTCATGGGAGTCTCTTCAGCCTCTATAGCAGGCATCTCTGAACTGAGAGGAAAAATCTTTCCTGAACTAAGCAGGAGGGATGAAACCTGAAACCCTGGAGAGGGAGACAAAGCTTTGGTTTCTGTGTTTCCTAATAAGCACTCTGCAAGTACAACCCACTGTCCCTGTGACTCATTAACCACTCCTTACCAGTTCTGAACACATCACCTCTCAGCAGATAACGTTTTGTTCCTGGAGGAAACAGGATTACAAAGTACGACACTTTGAAGTGAAATTAAGTGGCCTATACGACAGTAAATGTTCCAGACTCATCACAACTTCTTTAAAAAAAGTATTACTTTGATGAAAGTCACTGCTATTAAGTGGGGAAAGTGTTGCTTGATTGATTGATTAGTTGGTTGGATGGTTAGTTGGTTGATTGATTGATTGATTGACTGATTGATTGAATCAGTGTCTCACTTTGTAACTCTGACTAGCCTCAGACACACATTAACCCACATTGGGCCTGGATTTCTCCTCCTATGTCAGTTTAAAGGTCAGTAATGCTGTAAGGCCTGAAATTCCAGATCATATATGTGAAGGCAGATAAGACCCTGACAAGAAGGCAAAGAGAAAAACAATTAAATTTCTGGATTCAGAGGTACCTGAAACCACAAGAGATGCAACATCTCTGAGTGGAGAGTAAAAAAAGACCGACCTCCCTGAAAAGCTTCACCAGCTGCATGGGATGTTTTCTGCCCAGACTGTGATAAAAAAGTGTCTTTCTTTACCTTTTCTTCTATATGACTTACGGCACAAACCAATAATACTGCAGTTGCCAAGCAAGTTAAATTCTGGAGTTAGGGAACAGACACCAGAAATAATACCTCCATTTATCTGTGTACAAACATCCTCAAAGGTGCAGTCAAACATAAATCACAAACCCTTTGGGAAGCACCAAGACTCAAATCTCTTTCCCTCCCACTATGTCACCCCATAAGGCTCCTTACTATTTAAAACCTGAGCATAGTTTGCTAAAGACTCTGCTGCACTGGATTGGAAAGAATCATGTCATCACCAAGGAACCTTGTAAACATGCAGATCCATACTGACGACACTTAGTAATAAACTCCAGGTGACTTCTGCATTACTAAGAGGTCTTTCTGGAAAAACTCCTTCCTGAGGAAACAGACAGAGCCATTCACATTCCTTGGTAAAAGGGTCAATTCCTAGAGTTCATAAGTTAGGTAAGTAGTTTAAAATGTGCGTATTCAGACGTCATACAGGATGTACTCTTACCTCAATCAGCTGTTGACCCCATTTCCTGTTCCCTGGTAACTGTCTCATTTTCAAGAAAGAGCAAGGGCCACCATTTCCCCTCCTAAGACTTTGATATGCCCTTACCCTTTTATTTATTGTCCTGGTCAGTGGTTGATGATATACTTTGATTAAAACAGCAGCTATTTCCATGTTCAATGACCTCCTTCCTGTGATAGGGTCAAAATCTTACCTTACAACCAAAAGACAGCCTGAAGTCAGAAGGAGGGAAAAAAAAAACATGATACAAAGAATAAATGTTCACTCAATGAAAAGCATACATACCCAGTTCTGAGCCTCCGCCTTCTCAAGATAGGGGAGAGTTCAAGTTATCAACTTACAGCCAGACTCTAAGAGTCTCGGGAAAGAGGTAGGGAATGAGATGGGGAGGAAGATTTGTGGCATAGAGAAGAGACCTGAAGCATATTTAATAACCTTGTATCTTGGTATTCTAACGCTATGAAGAGACACCACATACACAGGGTCTCTTATAAAGGATAACATTTAACTGGACTTTGCTTACAATTTCAGATGTTTAGTCCATTGTCCTCATGGTGGGGAGCATGGTGGTATGTATGCAGATATGGTGTTAGGGAATCTGAGAGTTCTAAATCCAGATCTGCAGACAGCATGAAGACAGAGAAGAAGAGTGAGAGGAAGCCACTAGGTCTGCCTTGGACTTCTGAAACCCCAAAGACTACCCCCAGTGATACATTTCCTCCTACAACACAACACCCCTCAAATCCCTTACAAGTAGCTCCACTCCCTAATGACCAAGTATTCAAATATATGAGCCTATGGGGGCCATTTCTATTCAAACCAACAGGAATCTAACTGACTCTCTTTTAAAGGCAGGATATACTATGTTGCATCTTAAAGATAAGTTTCTATTTACTGTGAGAGTGGAGTAGCTCTGTTTCCTGGAACATGACCTTCCCAAGCCCATGATCTGCAATTGTTTGTGAGAATATCCTGACCTTCCCTGTTCCCCTCTGAGTCTCCCTAACCTCCCCTGATCCCTCTTAAACACATGGGAGAGGTGATCACACTATGACCTTTTTAAGTATTTTTTTTTATTTCCTTCTTGCCCCATTGTCTCAATTCTATAAAAGTACTAATGATTTTACTCCTTAAAAGGGGTCCAAAATCTCTCTCTCTCTCTCTCTCTCTCTCTCTCTCTCTGTGTGTGTGTGTGTGTGTGTGTGTATCTATGTCACCCAATTTAGTTAGCAGTGGCTGACCAGCCCTCAGTCATACCCCAATAAAAAAATCAAGCTTGCTTGAAATTTGGCTCAAATTGTGGAGGTGGTCTCTTATTTTCACCATTGGGATAAACACCAGCACACCTTGTTACAGGTATCTTAAAAGCCCAAGGGATTTTTTATTTTATAATGTGACTTCCTGCAGATGGTTCTGGAGACAGGAAGAAGCAGACTGTGGTTTGGAAAGCCACAGAAGTGTGGAAAAAAAACCCTCCATAATGTGGAAGGAGTCTTTGATGGAGGTACGGTAGGCCAGGAGATTTTATGAGCTGTTCTGGGCTCTTTAATCCTGCCTGTGCTAGAGTTGAAGGAAGACACGGGGATTTCACTTCAAGAGCAGATGAGAAGTATGCAAGCATTGAGGAGATCAAGGCAGGAAGAGAGCTAGTGAGGACTCAGCTTCAGCTCCATAAAGATATTTTCTTTCAAAAAATTAATTAGTTAAAGGTTAAATAAACAGAGCTGAACATGATGATTTACACCCATAATTACAGCATTTAAGAGACTAAGAAAGGATTGCTTTGAGTTTGTCATCAGATTGAGCTATAGGGAATGATCTATCTAAGAAAATCAAAATTAATTAATTAGAAACTTGTAGACCAGAGCTAAATGGATGAAATTTCCCAGGAGCTCTTTACAGGTGACTTTAGGGGTTCCTGGTCAGGACTTCATGTGTCTAACCACCTGAATACACATCAACAACGTGTCACTGATGGTCAGAGCAGGATTTATTCTCCATTATAAGTGCTTTCTGTGTAAAACTCAAAGTAAGAGCCCATTCCAGGTTAGAAATGAAACAGACACATAGAATACTGATTTTCTTTTCCTTCTTAAATTACTTAAAAGAAGCAACAGGTTTAGAATGCTTGAAGTATGCCACATACATTTTGTACACATGGTCATTTTTTTATTTGTTGTGACTGCTAGGATTAAGGGATTATGCTGGCCTGCCCTGTCATCTGGCAGGATGTACACAGACTGTACCCTTGCAGCACAGGGTCCTAGGAGGCACACAAGTGCAAAGGTCCCTTTAACAGACAACCCAGACCTTTCTCTTCCCACCAAGGCATGCAGGGCTTGGCCTCTCTCTCTCAGCTTCTCTCTCTTCTCCTCCTCCCCTCTTGTCTCTGTGTCTCGACCTTTGTTTTCTCCCACTACCTTCCCCATACTCTCTTCTCTATGTAACTCCACACTCAAGCTCTCTCTGCATGGAGTATTCTGTCGCATGCTGTGGTTCTCACCAGTGGTGGGACCTGTCAGGGTGCTACTCATGCTGTATTTTAATAGTGATTGCCTAAAGTAGACAATGCAACTTGAAAAATTGAGCCTGCCAGAGAGTGCTCTGCCACATCTTGAACCAGAAGCCTGTTCATCTTATTGCAAATATTCTCCATGGAGCATTTGTTAAGTTGGGAGCGTAGCCCCCAGACCCTGGAATCCATCCCAGCCTCCCTGGCCTGGGAGTTGTATTGGTCTGGACTCCAAATCCCAGAATGCTAGGTCCTGACCCCTCCCTGGGGAGGGGGGAGGGTCAGGACCACTTCCACAGGGTATTTAAGTGAGCACCCAGAGGAGAAACAAGTGGTTTTGGGTTTGCATGGGCTCCCTGCTGTCCTATCTCCCGCCATGCACTCGGCCACCGAGAGTGTCTTACTTAATAAAACGATGGGCATTTTGATTCAGTTTGGTTTGACCTAATTAGATTTCTTGTGCTGGCAGAGCCGCCCTTTTCTTATTTAAATTTTACTTATCAGCACTCTTATCTCCATCTAGGACTGATCAACAAACATACTTTAAATATTTAAAAGCGTTGTCCAAGTTCCCAGAATAAGTAATTAAGAAAACTTGGGCTCTGTTACATAGAAAACAAGCACAGAAGTATAGGCCCTATGCCCTGCTGGCATCTTCTCCTGCCTAGACTGGCCTAGTTTATTCTAGTCAAAAGTATGCATGGCTTTGACTGGACATGGAAAACAATTCCATGAGTCAAAGTACTGAAATGCAAACATTAGTAAATATAGTGCCATCTATTGAATCAAGAAAATTAAAGAAATATGAACCTCATAGATGAGAGGAGGGATTCATTATCAGTCATGGTAAAGTCAGAATTTCTATTGTTAATTTTCTTCTCTCTATTTCCGTACAAGTGACAGATGCAACATTTGGGAGAAGTCTTTCTGGCTCACAGATGAAAGAATAAAGTCCATCATGGTATGGGGACCTTAGCAGAAACACTGTATCAGCCTGTGGTGACAGGACTGTACAGAAACTGCTTATTGACTGATACCAGTCAGGAATGCAGAGAGAGGAACCTGATGTTGAAAGATGAACCTTAGCCCCCACCTGCATCAATCAGTATTAGGAGCCACACTCAAAAGTATCAAAACTCTCCAGACAGCAGCATAAGATGGAGACAAAGTATTTCTTTACATTAGCCTGAAGGGACATATTATCTTTAAAGAAAACCAAAGTCCTGAGCATTGTTTCCCTTCATGAGCCCAGGAAGAATTCATATATGAAATATCTCCTTGAGACACTGGAGACTCACCAAACAGCTCTTTCCTTTCTGGAGAATGACTTGAAATCAGACCAGTTATTAATCTCCACTCTATTCCTCATGGGAAATCTTCTCTCCCTGTCAGCACCACTGGTGGTGTGAGAGGTCAAGGGCCCATTGCATCCTGTTCACTAGGGAGTTGACCACTGATGGCTGCATTGCACTTGCTAAGAAATATGTAGAGAGCACTGTTATTTGCTTGTTTTGTTTGTTTGTGTGAGGGTTTCTCTCTATAGTCCTGACTATCCTGGAATTCATTCTATAGACCAGGCTGGCCTCAAACACATTCACCCAAGGCATGCGCCACCACTCCTAACTTACAAGAGCACTTTTACTCCATTTGGTCTGTTATACACAGAGGTGGTCAGAGGGATTGCCTGGATGGGAAGAGGAGAAAGGAGAGTTGTTTGTCATGCCTGTTGGTGAACTTGAATCTGGTATACAGAGGGATAAAATGACTTCATTGTAGTGGAATACAGTGGAGCTCCTACTAAAGAAGCAAAGAAATGAATGGATTACTGAATACCCAATCAGCCAGTGACTGATGCAGTGAATGAGTCAGTGATCAAGAACATTAAAGGATCCAGCAGTCTGGCACTGTGTGTGCATCCTAGGTGGCAAGTCAGGGACCGTGGCCATCACCACAGGATTCACAACAGTCAAAAGGCAGCAGCATGCAGGTTTGCTCCCCAGGAACAGAGACACAGTGAGTGTTGGGAGCATAGATCACATTCGTCAGCCTCAAAGATGAATGACCAAGTAGGTTTTGTAGCCCACATGCCATCCATGCTGATGAAGGCTTCAAATTGTAGATCTGTCTAAACCTCTGCCATCTCCATTTCCTCTCCAAGAAGCACAAGAAGAGAGAGCTAGATCTAGACATCATCATTGACTTTAAGAAGTAGCCAGGAGACTAGCTATCTCTATGACAAGTTAAGAGTTTCTGCTTAAACATCAGCCTGATACAAGAGGACTAAGCCTGTGAGCAGACAAGTTCAATAGCTGTCGTGACAGGAAGGCTTCCCTGCCTACCTGCACGTACAACTGAAACTGCTATAGGAGTCTGTGGTAAAGAAATTCCCTACATACATGTTTGTTGTGGAACAGCTCAGCATAAAGCCTTATACAGGCGCAAGGTATTAGGTGTACCTGTGTCCTGGTAGCTTGAGAAGGGCAAGAAGGGTGAGGGGAGCAGAAGGAGGGATAAGAGAGGGAAGTAGTGAAATGTAACAGATATAATAAGCATGAAACCAGGTTTTTATGCTGAAAAAAGTACAACAATCATAAAAAGATAAATATTTGGGTATATGTAGGATGTGGGACAGTAGGTTTTAATCCTATGTAGGATGAAGTGGTGTGGGCCTTATATAGAATATTGGGCAAAAGGACTATGGTAAGCATGCTTACCTGTGGCTGGATATTTCCTGTAGCCCCACACTGCTCTGAAACCTAAAGCTGATGCAAAGAGCACCAAAGACCTGGATCTCCAGCACAAGGATGATGCACACCACACACAGAAATGGAACACTATGTATTTTTCAAAATATATTACTCCCAAGAATATTCTCTGTTTCAAACTGAACTTCAAAGTTAATTAATTGAAATGAATGTAATGTTCTAAAAGGAACTCAGTAGAATTAGGTTAGGCTGAAAAGATGAATTTAAGTAAATTTAAAATGAAAGGAGTCTTTTTTTTTTGTTTTATAAAGATCTCATTAGGAAATGAGAAATGTAGCACCTGGAGTGACAGCTGTGGCTGCAGGAAACCAAGCTCTTAATGTTTGGTTTTGAGCTGAATGGCTCAAGTGGCTGAATCATCTCTGTAGCCCATCCCCCATTCTGCTCATTGCCTTCCAGAGCTTCCCCGAAGCACATAAGGGCTGCCATTGCGAAACAACATTTCTGTTGAACTTATTCACATTTATGATCCGTGACAAAATGTTTTCCTGAATTGGAGGTAAAAACAAAGACTGGATAAGTCGGTGTTTTTGCGGTGATCACTTCTGATCTGACGGATGCCTACTTTCTCCTTTTCACCATAAGGAATAGCAGACAAAGAACCAAAGGGGAAGGGGGACTGATAAGAAAGATAAGAGGAAACCTAGTTTGCTAGGGGAGGAATGTGGCCTGCAGACTAGGATGTGGGAGTGTGTCTGCTGCGCCCTCCGGATGTGAGCTAGCACATTTGAGCTGAAGAGCAGTGCTTGTGTGACTGAAGCAGCTGATTAAAGCAGGGTAAAGGTAGCTGAGCACAGCTGCAGTGCAAAGAGCTTTATGGCTTTTGGAAAGATGCTTTGGATTCACATTTTAATCCGGAAAATGTTTTGAAAAATAAAAATCCCAGGCTAGCCTTGAACTTCAAATCCTCCTCTCTCTGCCTCTTCAGTGAATCCTCCTGTAGCACATCTCAACTGAAGGAAACAATGTGAGTTAGAGGTTTAGTTGAGTAAGCTATCATGTGATATTACAGGTCCCTCCAGGATGGAAGGAGCTCAGAGTTGGGATTGCAAGAGAGCCTGTATACCCTGCTCCAAACCTAAGCCCTTTTTAGGGGTTCAAGCACTCCTATCTTCACACTAGACTCTCTCAATTCCGAGAATCAGATCCCATAGGCCTGGATGTCCTTACTGCCTGTGCCCCCCACCTGATGCACCCCCACTGCTCTTTGGGCATAGGAGGAGCTCTGATGACCAGCCCTTACATGGACCCTCCATACTATCTGTTTCTCTGCCCTTTGGCCCTCATCATTCAAGCAGAAAATCAGTAGCCAGAGGAAGGTGGCACAGTCAGATGGCCTTTCTCAGTAGTAACTGGCAGGACTCAAAATGAGAACTCCTCAGAAAGACTCATGAGTGCACAGCACTGGCTTTTGCCCAGTGGTTCTCCTATCACCAGAACACTTGCCCTCCTTCAGCTGTGGACACTTCCTTCAAGGAGTCCAGAGGCTCAGTATGCATATGCTTCCAACTTTAAATTTCTTTGTCAGGATTAGGTTCAGAATTTCCATCTATCTGTGTGCCATAGACTGTGTGTGCCCTGGACTTAGCCATATTCTTTGGAGGGCAACTGGATACTTGATGGCATCCTAGGAATTGTTTAGAAATCCCAGGGACAGTTGTTGAGACCTCTGCCCTCTTACATATATGTCTAAAATAAAGGGTATGTCCTCACTGATCAACACTTTTAAAAGTTTAATAACAAATAAAAATGGGAATGGGACTTCAGTTATGGGGAGAGCTGTTCCTGACCCTACCAGCTGCAACTTCAGGAAAGCAGCCCTTGCACCTTGCCAGGTCAACACAAAAGAGTCAACCCTATTGGTTGAGGAGTGGTTGAGCCAGCCACAATGTTGAGAGCAGGGCAGGAAGTATCCCCCTCACTCATCTGACAGAGGCTTCAAACCAGACCAAGACTCTGCAATGAACACTGGCAAGTAAAGAAATATGAACAAAGGGGTTAACTGTGTGACTCAATGTGTCACACTGCAGCTTCCATGATGAGGTTTTTAACTGTTTCCTTTAATTTTTTTTAATTATTTTTAATTGGGGGGGGGGTTGCAATGGCAGAGGGCAGATTTGAAGCAACAGAGAAATGAATGGGGTTAAGATTCATGATGGGAAAAACAGACACCGAATACACAAAAAGAAAGAAAATATAAGTAAAAAAGTTAAAAATGAATAAAAATGGGCATACGACTTCAATACTACAGCAAAAAAGTTACACAAATGATCAAACAGTATTTGAAAGAGGGAATACTTAAAACACAATCCTGAAGGAAGCATAGATCAAAGCCCCATGAGAATTTTCTTCCAACCAGAAAAAAAGAATACAAGCATCAAAGAGAAGACAGAGAGCGTAGAACTTAAAAACACTATGGGAATTTTATATTTTAAAAAGCCCCTGGAAAACAATTGAAATTCCTCAAAAAATTGAATGGGACTGTAGTTTGATCCAGCAATCTTTCTTCTAGATATTTACCCAAACGATAAAAATACAGGACTTTAAAAGCTATGACCATTCCCGTTTCATTGACCCACTATTATTAACAAAGTCACATGATGTGCAGCCAGACTAGATCCCTGTCAGCAGCTAAGTGTTGTAATTTTGTACAGTGAAATGGTGGTCAGGCTGAAGAAAGAAGGGGATATGTGATTCAGGAACTAGGGAGAACCTGGAAGACTTTACAATAAGTAAATGAGTTACTCATCGAAACAAATGCTGCCTGATTTCCACACACAGCAAACACCTGCAGTAGTCAAATGTGAACTTCAAAGAAAAGAGAGCTGGTCACCAGGAAAAAAGGGAGGAGTGGAGAAGAAGTACATGTGGAAACTCAAGCAGGTTCAGTAAACTCTAGAGACCTGTTCTATGTTGCACCTCTCATCCCCAGTTATCTTCTGTGTACTTAAAATTTCAAAATAGAATAGGTTGGAGAGTTAGCTCAACAGTTAAGAAGATCCAGGATAAGTTCCCAGCACCCACATGGCAGTTCACAACCTCCTCTAACTCCACTTTCAGGGGACCTGGCATCCTCTTCTCACCATTTTGGGTACCAGGCTTTAAAAGTGGTGCTTATGCACACAAACTCACATAGACATAAAATGCACTCTAAAAATCTTTAAAGATAAATATTAATTGCACTCCTGTAATAAAGCATATAGAAACATATCAATTGCCAGTAAGAGTCTGAATAAATAATGGAGCTTTGCAAAGTGATTGGCAAGATGTCAAGAATGTTAAAACATGATGGGCATTGTGGTGTACATCTTCAATTGTAGCACTCAAAAGGCAGGTGGGTTTCTGTGTGTTCCTTTTCACCTAGGTCTACATAGTTAGCTGCAAGACAATAGGGATAAATGCATACATAACTCCCCTCCACACATGTGTATGCAAGTGCACACAAGAGTCTACATACACACAGAAAGATACAGAGAGAGGGAGAGAGGGGGGAGGGAGAGAGAGAGAGAGAGAGAGAAAGAGAGAGAGAGAGATACAAATTCCATAGATTTAAAAGCAAAAGATAAATTATATGGACAATATCCAATTCTCCTGATTTTTTCACAGGAAGCACATAGATTGTGGTATCTGAATGTTTAAAACCTTTTGTTGTTGTTGTTGTTGTTGTTGTTGTTGTGTGAGGGGTTTCAAGACAGAGTTTTTCAGTGTTGCTTTGAACCCTGTCCTGGATCTAGCTCTTATAGACCAGGCTGGCCTCAAACTCAAGATCTGCCAATCTCTGTCTCCCAAGTGCTTGGATTAAAGGCATGTGCCACCACCGTCAGGCTTTAAAAAGCTTTTCTGTTGGCCATACACTCCAGAATATCAAAACTATATTCTCAAAGACCATGGAATGCTTTGGGGGAATATTACTATTGTTTAGAAACACATTCTCTGTGGTGAATTTTCCTTCTTTCCAGGTGTGATAGTAGGACTTTATATCTCTATTTAAAAGTCGCTGAGAGCAAAGCTTAAAGAAAGAAGTATTTCTTTGGCCCAGGTTTAAAATTTTCAGCTCTGGTAAGTTGTTTCTGGTCCCATGGAGAAGCAGAAAATGATGGCAGAAAGCATGTGTCAACTTTGACACAGACAAGTGAAACAAAGCAGAACCAAGGACAAACTAGAGCCTCCAATGACACACTTCCACAGTCTTCTGTCCCCTAAGCCTGATCTCAGGGGTTCCCTCTGCTGTGCCATCACAGCCTGAAGTCCAAGAAATCAGCGGAGGGTGTCCGGATTGAATGAATGCACAGAGCATGAGGTTGAGGTGGAACAGCTTCATTGTTCTGCTGGGGCTGGCTTTTATACCATGGCACCAAATGAGGAGGGGGCTGTGAAGGGACTGTAATCTGACCCTGGCAGGGATCAAAGAATGGTCACAGTGCACTCAAAATTCCTTCCCCCACTCCAGGAGCAGAGGGTATTTTTTTTATGTTTTTTTGCAGATAAGCACCTAAATAGGGGCAGCGATATCATAACTTGGGGCTGCTGTTCCCACGTCCCTCTTCCCTAAGTTTTGTTATCAAGTTAAGAACGCATCCATGCATTAAAATGAGGCAGAGGCCTCATTCTTTAAAGACCTCTCAGTGACTGCATCTGTACTCAACCTGGAGACCAAGACATTGGCACATGAGCCTGTTTCAGAAGACCCTTCCTACCTAAAATATAAGAAAATCTTTGATAGGATTGCATTGTGTGGAAAACGAAGCCATTGATTATTGAAAACTTATCTCATAATCTCTGGGGAAGAGATGTATTTGAAATGACTGTAGCCACATTACCACTGGTGATAAAGTCTTTTATGGTAGTCCAGAGTCATGTGAGTGGAACAGCATCCTCACTCCCAATAGTGGGGGCTATTGTTTCATTTCCTGATCCCATAAAAATTTAATGGAAAATGAATAAACCCCTATGAGTGAAACAAGGGCCTCTAAGTAAAGAAAACTGTCACATCCTCGGGAGTTAGTAGAAGAACGAAAACAACTGGGACATGTTGAACTCAGCCTTCGTGCCTGGTGTCATTCAGAAAAAAAGCTAAAGGTAAAGGGAGATTATTACATGACTTAAGATCTATTAATTTACAGATGAAAAAGATGGGACCTTACAGCATGGTTTCACATGAGGCACTGCTATCCCTATTAATAAATATATTCTAATCTTGCAAACAAAAAGGGGATAGAGAAAAGTTTGCTTATTCTGTGCCTGTACAAAAAAATGCATATCCTGCTCAAAGACAACAGAAAATGTTGCCTCAAAGGTTGAAACATAGCCCTGCTATGTGTCAATATCACGTTTTAAACCTTAGATTCCTATTTAATAGTCCCCCTACCACATTTATTCATTGTATAGGCGATATTTTCTACCTCAGTATGATTCTAACCAATTAGAGGACGGTTTTCAACTGCTTCTTACCGGTATAAACTGACACTCTTAATAATCTCCGACATCATTCTGCAGTAGCGAGAGCTTGAAACAATTCTAATAACAAATTGATAAACAGAGGTCTAAATAAGAATCACCTTCAACATCTTATTAACTTTATATCCATTATTTACTTTAAAGTTTTGTAAACAGATCTCAGTGGCAATACTATAGCTTAATAACCTTCGGCGCCTTTGTCAGGGACAATGAGGTTATCTCTGGTGATGTGGAAAGATGTAATAACATGTAATGGCATTCACCAGTCCCATTACTTATCACTGTGAGAGTTTTCTCTTGTGTCTTTGAAAAAAAAAAAAGACTGCAACACGTCTGGATCCCTGCCCAGCTCACCAGACCTTGAAGAGCTGATATGAGCAATGAAGTTGATTGAATTTAGCAGGTTCAAAAGAAGACAGTAAGCATCTATTCTGCTCATGTGTTTGCTTACTGAACTAAGACTAATAATGCCAATTCTGAAACTTATTGGGCATTGGTTCCTAACCCTCCCTTTTTATCAGGGTGAAGTGTGGTGAGCCCACAAGTTTTACACAGTAAATGTACAGCTGACAGATCTATTGGACTAATCCACAGGAAGTGTATACATACATTCCTCCTGGAGAACCCACTTTTGTAGAGCTATGGAACATCTGTTCATTGAATAAGTTCACCATCAATTCTGTAAAAATCTTGTGAAATCATGGCATTTTTCCTTTTCATAGTAACCCAGTGATGTATAAACCCAACTTCCTGTAAGGGCAACCAGGCGCACACGCACACACACACACACACACACGCACATCATAAAGCTATGGTGTGAAAAAGATTCACCAATTCAAGCCTTTCTTCTCACAGCCTTTGGCTCCAAAATCATAATTCTTATGTGGCTTAGATTCATCTGGTGGGCATAGCCTGCACACCGAGGGATTGTCTGATGAGCTTCTTACGTGCCATTTAACTATCACCAGTGTTTAGCAATATGGAAGTGTCAAGTGAAAACCTTGTCCCTACAATAAGCTGACTTTTAACAGCTGATCAGAGATGAACAGAATTTTATTTATGGAACAAAGGTGGGATTTAACTGAACTTCCAAAATTATATTCTAAAGGTAAAGGAGTCTCAGGGCAGGAAACATTATATTCACATAGATATCCACTATAATCAAATTCTCTACAGAACTCAGACTTTCTTTGCTAAGTGTTTAAGTGCCAGAGTCCAACCACACAGCTCAACTCAATAACACAACACTTGGATTTAAAGGTTCACATAATTTACATGTAAACGTGGAGGTCGATTCACATTCATGGTCTTAACATTTGTCTGTTGTGGAGGAAGCATCACATCTTCCCGGCTGGTTAATTTTTGGCTCCACATGTGGATACATTCCCCTATGTAATAATTTGTCTCAACTGAAGTTTGTACCTTGAATACTGCCACTTGCAGCCCCACAGACTTTGCCTTCTTTATTAATTAAAAGAAAACAAAGTGCATATAAAGTTATGACAAAAAGTAAACCAAGGTCACCTGATTCAATGATGGCAACCTTTACCAGGCACACAATGCCTTATTTAGTTTTTTTTTTAAATGAAAAAAAAAGATTCTTCCTTTTCCTCATTTTTAAAACTTTGTCCTGATCTTCTGTAAGAGAAATTGTAAAGTGAGCAGAAATGATTTATGATGTTCTTCCTGGGTCATAATTCATTTTTAGGATTCAAAGACTCCCTTGATACTTATTGTCATCACAGGACTGAATGACACTGAGGCCCTTTGGTTGGTTTTGCAAGATTCACCAAGCACACTCTTGATAAAGTGCCCATCCGTAGCTACACTGCTGGGAGAAAGAAGTAGCTGGTAAGTGCCATGGATTCACACTTTGGGTCGGGGTGTCTTCTTCACTGTGTTCCTATTAGCTGCTAAAGTAAATGTGCACCAAAGAGCTCACCTGGCACCAAACCAGTGGGCTCTTTCTACCACCTGCCAAACAATATCCTTTTTCTTCCATAGGAAGCTTCCCAATCCGCAGTTTTCCTAACTTCCTTTTGTAAAGTTGAAGGGAAAGGGGTAATTAGACACCTCAGACTCTGCAGCCTTGATCCCACAGATGCGCACCACTAACAAGGTAAACTCTATCTAACAATGTTTCATCAATATACAGTCTATTAATCAAGGACTGATAGATAAAACTAACATTCTAAACTAACATTCCTTTCTTTTAATAGCTAAAACCTACAACATTTAGGCACGCTTAACCACATCATGTCATAGTATGATAGTTTTTTTATAATACTCCTCTATCTTACTGTAGATAAGAGATGTTTTAAAATCATATACAACTCACCTGCAATATAACCAAACCAGTTATTTATTTATTTATTTATTTATTTATTTATTTATTTATTTATTTATTTATTTATTAAAGATTTCTGCCTCCTCCCCACCACCGCCTCCCATTTCCCTCCCCCTCCCCCGATCAAGTCCCCCTCCCTCCTCCCTCGTCAGTCCAAAGAGCAATCAGGGTTCCCTGCTCTGTGGGAAGTCCAAGGACCTCCCACCTCCATCCAGGTCTAGTAAGGTGAGCATCCAAACTGCCTAGGCTCCCACAAAGCCAGTACGTGCAGTAGGATCAAAAACCCATTGCCATCGTTCTTGAGGTCTCAGTAGTCCTCATTGTCGGCTATGTTCAGCAAGTCCGGTTTTATCCCATGCTTTTTTCAGACCCGGGCCAGCTGGTCTTGGTGAGTTCCCGATAGAACATCCCCATTGTCTCAGTGTGTGGGTGCACCCCTCATGGTCCTGAGTTCCTTGCTCGTGCTCTCTCTCCTTCTGCTCCTGATTTGGACCTTGAGATTTCAGTCCGGTGCTCCAATGTGGGTCTCTGTCTCTGTCTCCTTTCATCGCCTGATGAAGGTTAATATTCAGGAGGATGCCTATATGCTTTTTTTGGGGTTCACCTTCTTATTTAGCTTCTCTAGGATCACGAATTATAGGCTCAATGTCCTTTATTTATGGCTAGAAACCAAATATGAGTGAGTACATCCCATGTTCCTCTTTTTGGGTCTGGTTTACCTCACTCAGGATAGTGTTTTCTATTTCTGTCCATTTGTATGCAAAATTCAAGAAGTCATTATTGAATATACCCAAGAGATGCCCTATCATACAACAAAAGTATATGCTCAACTATGTTCATAGCAGCATTGTTTGTAATAACCAGAACCTGGAAACAACCGAGATGCCCTTCAATGGAAGAATGGATGAAGAAAGTATGGAATATATACATATTAGAGTACTACTCAGCAGTAAAAAACAATGACTTCTTGAATTTTGACCAAACCAGTTTTCAGCTTGCCATCAATATAGATTATTGTCTATTAATTTAAAAATGATTACTCTTTTAATCATCTTCAAAACTTAATTACCTGTATTATTCGTTATCCAGAGAGATATACACATGCTGTATTTAGTAAACAAGAGAAGGGGAATTGTGGTGAGCCCACAGTATTACACAGTAAATGTACAGCTGACATTGGACTAATCCACAGGAAGTGTATACATATACTCCACCTGGAGAACCAACGTTTGCAGAGCTACAGGACATCTGTCCATTACATAAGTCACGGTCAATTGTAAAAATCTTGTGAAATTATGGCATTTTTACTTTCCATAGTAACCCAGTGGTGTATAAACCTGACCTCCTGTAAGGGCAACCAGATACCTCCCCACACACTATGAAGCCAAAGTATAAAAAATATTTGCTCAGTCAAATCTTCGTTCCCATAGCCAAAATCCACGTAAAACTAATCTCCCACAACTCTGGCTACCGACCAGATTCTTCAACATGAAGGAGCCCATATATCTGCTCTAACAACAGATTCAAAAAGGTGCAATCTACTGGTCTTCTGCTCTGATTTTAAAAAGTACTAATATTTTGTATTTACCCCTCACCTTGGTTCAGTTAACATAAGATAATACATAGCCCAGGAAACTGTTTTCAACTTTACACATAAATATACAGAAAAAGGGGGGCTTTAGTTGCTAAATCAGACTCAGGGAAATCAATTTCCACTTTGGTACTAATAAGCACTCTGCTGAAATCAAAAGCAAAACTTCCAAAGAGACCCCTCTTTACTCAACCAGCTAGACCTTAATGCAAACTAAGCCCTCAGATTACCATCACTACCAATGCTGTTTTCTCAGCCCCAGCCACCAAGGAAGAAAACAGAAATACCCAGAGAACACAAACACAACAGCGCTAATGTGTTTCTCTGCAATTAATCATAAACTTCTAGTTACACTTAAGAAACAAAATTAGTGCACAAAAACTTCCTCTTGAATTCTCTAGTTATTTAAAAGGTCACATTCTTAATTGATCCTCCTGACACCTGCCAGGAATCCCTTACAGCCACGCCCCCTCTGAGATGTGAGGTGCATCCTTGCCAGATCCACCCTGTTTCTTGTGACTCTGTGAAAATGCATGCTTGATACTGTTATTATTGCCTATGGTATTGTTAACTTGTCTGTATACCTATATAAACTGAAAACTTTGTGGAGATCACTCCTTACCTTTTTTACCCCATTCCTTTTATGCCTGATGCCCTTATACCCTCTTTTTACCCTTATGCCTTACTCTTATAGGTCTGATGCTTTGCCCTTATACCTTATGTCCTTATCCTTTTTCTTCTTTTCCCTTTTTTAATATTCCCCAAGGAATAAAGAAACTTGCAGAAAAATGTGCCTAAGTCAGTCCTTTTGTTTTATCCCTCAGATCCCATTTCCAAGCCAGTTTTTACTTGTAGATTTCCTACTGTGAACCCTCAGAGAGTGCTGAGGCTGGTGGTACTCAGTAGCTCTTGATAGTGAAGGTCATCTTGTCCTCAATTCTTTGCTAATGATTCAAACCTGTTTCTTTGTAAGGGTTCTATAGGAGGATACACTAAAATTTGAAATGACACCATTGCAGCACCCAGATATTCACAACCCTTCTATCATTATATTATTATTATTATTATTATTATTATTATTATCTCTTTAGTTCTTCACATTGACTAGCATATTCTGCTTCTTCATCAGGAGGCTCTGCTCTCAGATAGCAAAAGTATATAGAGATGAGAATTGTAGGAGAAAATGCAGGCATGGCCAGGGAGCCAGCCCACTTGTCACACTGGACTTATTTATAAATAAGGAGCATGGTACACCATGCTCCTGTGTATTTCCAGAATTCAGAATACTGAATTCTGAAACAGTGTGAGTAGCATGTAGCTGTCCTGCTGAACAGGCTGAATTCTCTATGTCATCTTTTTGTGCTTCTTCAACAAAAATATCAGGGTGGAATGTGTGTTCACTGTCAAATCTAAGGTAATGTGTTAACCAATCAGAGTCCATAGGATCTACATATATATAGTTGGTCAGACACAGTAAAACAAAAGCTGTTCCTGAAACTGTCTCTAGAGGGGCTCATCTCTGGACCTCTTCTTGACCCACTGACCAACTGGCATTATATTCCTGTGAGAGACCTCTTGGTTAATGACAGAAAGAAAACATCTGTAATCCCACTGTGGCCTTCTGGGGAAAAGGGAGTCAGAGACAGGACAGTTTTCAGGTGGTCCTGGGCTGGTTAGTTAAGCCAACAGGGAAGCAAAAAGTCACTTTATCAAACAATGTAGAAAGGTGGGAGAACTCATGCTCACAGTGGTCCTCTCACCACCTTAACCTGTAGCATGATTAGTAAAAATGAAGAGACAGATACAGGTGTTCAAAATAAAGATTATCAAGCAAAACAACCAGCCACAGGCTCTTACCTCTACTTCAGTCTGAAGTGGTGATCCTGCCTCCTGGAATCCTTAGAATAAGATTGAGCCTGAAATCTAGCTCCTCTCATCTTATATTCCTCTTCAATACTGGATTAAATTCATGCACCAGTAGCGCTCAGTTTCTATGACAAACTAGGAAGGCTACTGAATTAAAGCTGTGTGCCACCACAGCCTGGTCTGTAAGGCTGACCAGGGCAGCTGTTTTACTCTCTGATATTCAGGCAAGCTTTATTTATTAACATATAAATGAAATATCACTACATTTTCACTTTTTGTCTAAAATAATTAAGAAGGCTATAACTAATATAAGCAAAACTAAATACCAAAAGTACAATGGCTATATACAATATATAGACAACAAATGCATCAACAATGTCTAGTTCATTTTCATCTGACAAATTCAGATAATACTTTATATCTATTCTGTCTTGGTGAATGAAAAGACCTGTACCTACTGTACTTTATATCATAACTTGCTTTCTATATCAGGTAAACAAGGAAAACTATAACTGGAACTATCTAGTTTTCAACTCCCTCAGAGACCCAACAAGGAAATAATATTAACTGAGAAAGCAGGAATTGTGAGCAATGGACTTAAAAAATGTGAGAAACAACAGAAATAGCTGGTTGCCTAAAAAGTACCAAAATTTCTTCTGCAATGTTGGGACATCAATCTTCAGTCTAAAGGCCTAGCATATTCGACAAACTATTCTGGGAAGCAGGATGATCTGAAAAGCTGTCCCTCCTTGTGCTGACAATGTTTGTCTGTCACTTTATTTTGTGTCCTGTGGCAAAATTAAAAAACCCCAGAGAGAGAAATTGTGGTTCAACTTAAAGATTTGAAAGGCAAAACAGGGGCTGGAGAGATGGCTCAGTGGTTAAGAGCACTGCCTGCTCTTCCAGAGGTCTTGAGTTCAATTCCCAGCAACCACATAGTGGCTCACAACCATCTGTAATGAGATCTGGTGCCCTCTTTTGGCCTGCAGACAGAATACTAAGAATACTGTATATGTATACATAATAAATAAATAAATCTTTTATAAAAAAAAAAAAACGAAAGGCAAAACAGCCAGCCACTGACTCTTACCTCTACCTCTTGGGAATGTGGGCTTCATATTCTTAAATTTACTTGCTACTGTATGGGTGGTACTACCAACTGAATGGCATCATGTGAACCAGGAGTAATCATTGTTGTGTCTAAGTTGTGGGGCCCCATCTTCTTCCTGGAGATTTCAGAAATTACTATAGGAAAATTTATTGTTTGATGTGGAAAACTTAAACATTATTTATATATAAATTATAAGTTTGAATTTCAAAAGACATATATTCAAAGAAAGGTACAGAGGGACAAAAATAAATATACAAATTTTGATAGACATGTATTCAAAGAAAGGTACTATTGAGACAAAAGTAGATATGGGGAGAAGTAGAATTTTTGAAAACAGAGTTTTGATAACCTTAGTCCCTAGATTTTTATCTGTCTTCTGTCCCACACCAGGTATCTTTCATGATATGAAACAGAAGCTCTGAATTTTTCTTTTAACAATGTGCTTGGATTTAGGGGAAGGGAGAGCCACAGTCTGACTCCAAATCCTGCTATGATTTTTTTTTTTTTTGATTTTCGAGACAGGGTTTCCCTGTAGCTTTTGGTTCCTGTCCTAGAACTAGCTCTTCTAGACCAGGCTGGCCTCGAACTCACAGAGATCCGCCTGCCTCTGCCTCCTGAGTGCTGGGATTAAAGGCGTGCGCCACCACCGCCCAGCCCTGTTTTTGTTCTTCAACACAGGGTTTCTCTGTAGCTTTAGAACCTGTCCTGGAACTAGCTCTTGTAGAGCAGGGTGTCCTCACACTCACAGAGATCCAGTTACCTCTGCCTCCTGAGTGCTGAGATTGAAGGCATTTGCCACCACCTGGTGCCAGCTTTGATTTTTTAAGTGAGTCGGTATTACCATTATTTTGACAAGTAAAGAGATATGTATGTTACATACTGAGATTTTACTCTGCAGAGATATTAGAATTATAAGACAAATTTTTCTTTGCTTGGAGATTCTTTCTAAATAGCTATCTTTCCTTCTTTAGACATCTACATGTCCAACATCTCTTGATTTCTCGTAGACGGGTGTGTTATATTTTCCAGCAGAGACAATAAAAGAACCCTGACCCAACACTTATAAGGGTTTCTTACAATTTGCAGTATTATCACCTTTGTGGATGAGCTGTCATTTCTCTTTACCAAGAGGTTTCTCCTATTCAAACCAAACCTTGATTAACTTTGATGGCATCCATAGCTTTTCTTCTCCAGTGGAAATAAGAGCAAAACTCCTTCCCCAATGTAGCACTTCTGGTTTCCATTCTGAGGTCAACACATTCTTGAAGTACACTGGTTAATTTAATTCAGAGGTTTTCAATTGTCTAATGTCTCTCAGCAGCTGCCGTTCCTTAATCATTAGCATTAAGAAAATTCAAAGTTAGTAAATCATTATACAAACCTTTTCTAGGAGTCTTTATCATCATTTTGTGTTCGTTTAGTATATCCTTTAGAGTTCAACTTGATCTTTTTATAATCACCTATCCTGTAGGACTGTGTGGTATACCTGTAATATGTTTTATATTATAATGAGCAAAAAAAAAACCTGTTTCATTTTCTTAGAGATAATATGCTCTAGGACATTGTCTGTCTTTATTTGTGCAATATACCCATGATGATCATAATTTCTAGTAAATGTGTGATTACTGAATTAGCCTTTCCAAACTGAAAACAATTGCCCATTGAAAACCTGAATAGGTATCAATGGTATGGTGTGCACATTTTAATTTTCCAAATTCTACAAAATGGAACACATCCATCCACCAGATTTTATGTATTTGTGTCCCCTTTGGGTTACTTCCTGCATGTTGTGTAGTATTAGGTTGTACAAAACAAGTAGGACTTGATGGATATGTGTGGTATCAGATGTAAGTTATGTATATAATATGATGTCTATTACTGGTTGTGTCTTGCACCTGAAGAAATAATGAAATCAATTCTGTATAATCTAGTATAAATTCATTGCTTTCAATATGCAAAACAATCTTTCTGCATATTGCAAATCAGTAACTATGTTGAGAGATTCTTTGAAATTGCTTAGCACCATGAAGATAGCATATAATTTTGACTTTTGGAGAGAATCATAAGGGTTTAGATACATTTTACTTTAATTTTCTGATTTGTAACCTGCCCTTCCTTATTTATTTGTATCAAAATAGAATGTAGGAACTCCAGTTATTAGTGTGTTCCAGACAATGTGAGGAAATATCCAATTAGTTCTCTTTATAAGTCAAATTCTCATGCTTTGGGGATAATTGTTGTTAATCTCTCCAAAAAAATGTACAAGTTCTTTGCCAGGGTTCACTGTCTTCCCATAATTTGCCAATTTTATCATTAGTTAATGGTACTACAATTTCTGCTGGTTCTATTCCTGCTCATTAGCAAAGACTAAATTTTTCATTTATATTTAACTCAGAAACATTTTCTACCTAAAGTTTTTAATTTTGATTTAATTTATGTGGATAAATTTAATTAGAAAGGATAAAAAGATTCATTCTAAAATAATATCTTCCATATGCATTAAAATTCCTGTAAGGGAATATTTAGAAGGTAATATGACTAGAAAGCAGTTAAGATTCAGACACAGATGATCCATATGTGCCTCCTGTAATTTTATTTCAATCAAAATCAATTCTTTCTCAGCATCATATGATAATTCCATGGGACTATTTAAGTCCTTTTCACTATCTAAAGTTTTGTTTAGATTAATCAGGTCATCAGGATCTATCCTAATAGTGGGCCATAAATGGCAAATGCCTCATAGCAATCTTTGGAAGTCATTAAGAGTCAACAGTTGATCTCTCCCAATTTGGATCTTTTGTGGTCTAATTTTCTGCAAAACTATTTTATAACCTAAATAGCTAATAAAATTTCTTCTTTGTGTTATTTTCAGGAGCAATTTGTAATCTCCCACTAGGCAAAATTTTCTTTGCTTTTCTAAACATTCTTTCTAAAGTATCTGCATTTGAATCAGATAGAAAAAGATTGTTCATGTAATGGTAAACTATAGATTCAGGAAGTAGTTTATGTATCATTTCCAATGGTTGACTTACAAAGTGTTGGCACTGGGTGGGAATGTTTAACATTCTCTGTGGGAGATCTTCCATTGATGTCTTTTAGTATGGTGAGAATTATTATAAGTAGGCAGGGTGATTACAAATTTTTCTCTGTCTGGTGTAGGAGGTCCTTCTGTATTTGTGTTGATTTCATTGGCTGAATAAAAAAAACTGCTTGGCCTAGTTGATAGGGCAAACTCAGGTAAGCTGGGAAGACAGAACAGAATTCTTGGAGGAAGAAAGCAGAAACAGAGAGAGCCGCCATGGAGTCGCCAGAGTCAGACATGCTGAATCTTTCGTGGTAAGACACTACCTCATGGTGACACACAGATTACTAGAAATGGGTTGAATCAAGATGTGAGAGTTAGCCAATAAGAGACTAGAAATAATGGGCCAGGCAGCAATTTAATTAATACAATTTTCATGTGGTTATTTCTGGTATAAGCTAACTGGGCGGCCAGGACACAGCCCGTTGCCACTCTTCATTACTACATCTGTCATTTTCTTGTAAAGATATAGTGAAAAAACAGTCTTTGAAATCAATAACTATGAGAGGCCACCCTTTAGACAGTAAAGAAATCTAAGGAATTCCAGACTGTGGAGAGTCCACTGGCTGAATCACCTTATTAACAGCTCTTAGATCTGTTACGATTCTCCATTTTCCAGATTTTCTTCAACAATAAATATAGGAGAATTGCAATGGCTTGTTAATTCTTCAATATGCTGATCATCTCATATGATGATCTCAACCAGCTGTTCTAAAGGCTGCAGATTCTCTTTTTGTAGTAATAGGAGCAGCGGGCTATGTTCCTGCCACCCGGCAAGCTTTACCTGAAATAATTACACGGAAACTGTATTCTTTTAAACACTGCCTGGCCCATTAGTTCCAGCCTCTTATTGGCTAGCTCTTACATATTGACCTAACCCATTTCTAATAATCTGTGTAGCCCACGAGGTGGCTTACCAGGAAAGATCTTAACCTGCGGCTGTGTCGGGAGTGAGAATCATGGTGACTGCCTGACTCAGCTTCTTTCTCCCAGCATTCTGTTCTGTTTACTCCGCCTACCTAATTTTCTGTTCTATTAAAGGGCTAAGGCAGTCTCTTTATTTAACCAATGAAATCAACACAAAACAGAAGACTCCCACATCACTTCCCCTTTTTCTGTTTAAACAAAAAAGAAAGGCTTTAACTTTAACATAGTAAGATTACATATAACAAAACAGTTATCAAGCAAGAATTACAGTTACAATATTTATATCTACTTTATCTTTTATCATAACTAAGGAAAACTATAACTATAACTAACCATTCTTCAAGTCCATCAAAGACTCCAGAAAAATATAATATTACCTAAGTAAACAAGAAATCCAAAACTCTAGAAATGACAGAGACATCTCACTGCCTGTACAGTCACCCAAAGTTCCTCTGTACCATTGGGGCATCCATCTTTGGCCTACAGGCCCATAGTATCCAGCAGACATTTCCATGAAGCAGGAAAATTCAAAGACAGTTCAGTCACTTTCTGCTGTATCCTGCAGAATGTCTTGCAGACTCTTTCATGAATCAGGAACCCCGAAAGACCATCTCACCTTTAGGCAAGTTCAGCAGTCCTCTCTCTGTGGGTTCTCTCTGTCCAGCTTATGCATCAGTCCAGGCAAGAGCAGTTTCTTACCCAAGGTTATATGGAGTAACCTTATTTCTTGAAGCCCATGTCTTTACCTACTGCCTCACATATGGTAAATGCATCATGTAATATGTTACTGCTTCGTTAATATTTTTCAGATATTTTATACATTTACATTCTACATAAACTTTTGGGTATTTACTATTTGCTGGCCTTTCAGAAACAGAAACAAGATAAGTAGATAAAATGTGGTAAGATATCTCTGACTCTAAGAGATATTGGTGATGTTAAGTCTTTACTGTTGTCTTTTTTTTCTTTAACTCATATCCTAATTTATCAGTTCTGAGAAGTTCTTCAAAGGTTTCACATCTATGTATCATTGTATTTTGTATAGTCTAAATTTCTTGACTTATGAATATTTCTAACAATTTCATCAAATCAATGAATCTCTGTTTCTCATCATGTACATATGATTCCAAGTCTTTTAAGTTTTTCCACTAATGATACCTTCACATTGTAAGAGATGTTTTTGGATGGCATGTAGATTACCTTCCAGGTGTGATGTTCTATTATCTGCTAGCTTGTCATAACATTTTAACACATTTTGATTGTCATTTTCAACAGTATGAATCCTTTCAGGTAATCTCTTAATATCATTCTGTAAGATTCCATAACCCACTGAAATTGAGTGAATTTTGGTTGTTAAAGTATGCTGTAGGAAGTCTTACAGCCAGTGATTACCTACCTACTGGGGGGGTGAACTTTTATAGTATAAATGCCAATGTAGATCATGCATCTTTTT
>JABTXL010005970.1:438302-482023 GCA_025134845.1 Neodon shergylaensis
ACTTTTATAGTATAAATGCCAATGTAGATCATGCATCTTTTTTTTTTCTGGTTGCAAGATTCAGTTTCTTATCTCCATTCAAGCAGATGATTCTGATTTGTGAGTGGACCCGTAAATAAATAACCATCTATTTCTCAGTTCTGGCGACTGTGAGATGTCTTTTAAGCATCCGTCCACACTTGGCACCCACATGGATTTGGACTTCATGCCTACTGGGTGAATGGACTAATGGCCTAGCCGGTCCACCACCCAGACAGTCTCCCAACCCTGACCGCTAGTCTTGCTTTTATCTAAGTGATTTTTTGTAGAACACCCACAACAGCAGAGTTTACTATGTGTGGCAACTTGGAAACTTCCCAAGTGCATACAAAACTGCCACAATCCCTGGCATGATTCCTTGCTGCATGACGACTTGTGCAGCTTCTGGTTTCTACTCCCTGCACGTGAGTTCTGGTTTTCATGCTCCATGTATAGAATTGATTTAATTGATTTTAATTTGTGAACCAAAGTATATTTCTCAGTATCTAACCAGTACCAAGGCAGAAAACTAAAGTGGCCCAGGACCATTCCTGTCCCCACTGCTTGCATTGCTTCCAGTCACAACTCTGCAACCACAACATCCACCGGAAAACAAATATTAAGGTTTACCAAATCACATGACGGGTAATTATAAATAAAGATGGCAAACTACATTTTATTGCAAATTTTAGTAAGTTTTTTGCTAATACTACTGATTGTATTATGTGAGGCTTATATGGTTATGGTGATACTTCAATTTATTGGGTATTGAGACTCAGTTTTCTTCTCCATATTCTATCATTAAGAAAAAATATGGCACTTTTAGGAATGATACAGTCTTTACAGATTAATAATGAACAGCTAGTCAACAGGACTAATACATCAAAAATCAAAAGTTACCTGAAAAAATTAATACGATTTAAAAGGATAGCTAATTTTACAGACAAAATTGAATCCATATCTAAGAGTACTAAGAAGTTTTTTTGAAAGAATTCATATTAAATTTGACAATCAAAATTTGTTAAAAAGTTATGATAGGTTAACAGATAGACTCTCTCCAGGATAACAATCTGCACTCTATTCAAGTAATGTTCAAAGGTGAGATGTTATCTTTAAAAGAGAAACTTCAGACCTTAAAATCACATGTGCAGAATGAGGACCAGAAGCTAGGTGCCTCAAAGAAATCACTTGAAATATATATAGGCCAGGAGATTCATGCTTAACAAAAGACACTAATAAAAAAAACTTGAAATAATTGAGAAATTATTGAGACTGATGAACAGGGAAAGAAGGCCCAAGGACTGGATTCAACATTGCCAGTGGCTGTCAGAGATGACTTAACAAGGGTTTTAGCTTCATCCCCTATAATCTACTCTGAAAAAGCACCAAGTTCTAAAGGTCCAAAAGGATCCAAAGAAGGTAAATGAATACCTACAGGAATGAATGATCTAAAAGCCCTACCTTTAAAATGGTTAACTGAGAAGCTTATATGGGTTAAGCAGTGGCCTCTAGCTGAAGATAAGTTGCAGGCTTTAGAATAGCTTGTACAAGAGCAATTAGATGCTTACCACATTGAAGAATCAACCAGTCCTTGGAATTCTCCTGTATTTGTTGTAGAAAAGAAATCTGGTAAATATAAGAGCTGTCAATAAGGTAATTCAACCTATGGGACCTCTACAATCTGGAATTCCTCTGCCTGCTCTATTACCAATTGGATGGCCTCTTATAGTTATTGATTTGAAAGATTGTTTCTTCACTCTATCTTTATAAGAGAAGGATAGAGAAAAATTTGCCTTCATATTACCTACCTGTAATAATTCTCAGCCTACTAGAAGATATCAATGGACCATCCTCTCACAGGGAATGCTCAATAGCCTCACACTGTGATAATACTTTGTAAGTCAACCATTGGAATAATTCGTAAGCAATTTCCTAAGCCTATAATTTACCATTACGTGGTGACATTTTGCTATCTGATTCAAACATGGATACTTTAGAAGAAATATTTGAAGAAGTAAAGAAAGTTTTTCCAAAATAGGGACTACAGGCAGACGATCGACCCAGAGGCGCCGGCAGACGACCGACTCAGGCGGGCAACGCAAGAAGCAGGCTGTGGCCGGGACCGGTGGAGACTGGCGCGGCGGCAGAGGACGCAGGCGGCAGGGACCAGCACACAACACTGAGAGCAGATCACCCCGCTACAACTAAATAAAAGAGGTAGGCCTTTGGTTGGCGAGGTCCCTGGCAAACGGGGTGCTGGGTCCTGTTCCTGAAGACCCTTCTGAGGGGTGAGAGTGATCTTGGCCCCCGCCTGGAGCCAGGAAACAGAGCGAGGGCAATTTGTAAGAGAAGCCTCGGGCCAGCAGAGAAACCTGATCCAATTTTAAAAGACTGATTAGATAGCATCGATAGGAAGAGATGGGCAGGTGCCAAGGCAGAATTTCACCCAATAATCTAAAAAACAACATGAAAACACCAGAACCCAATGATCCTACAACAGAAGGACTTGAACACCCTAACACAGAAGAAGCGGAAAAAAGTGACTTTATGAAAGCAATAGAGTCCCTTAAACAACATGTAAAAAACACCCTTATAGAAATGGATGAGAAGTATGAAAAAAAGTTTGAAAAAATGAGTAAATACGTACAGGAGACCCTGGGAAACCAAGAAAAAACGATCAAACAGGTAATGGAAACAGTTCAAGAATTGAAAACTGAAATGGAAACAAGGAAGAAAACACAAATTGAGGAACAGCTGGATATGGAAAATCTAGGTCAACGAGCAGAGCCTACAGAAACAAGCATAATCAATAGAATACAAGAGATAGAAGAAAGAATCTCATATTCTGAGGACACCATAGAGAAAATAAACGCACTGATCAAAGAAAACAGCAAAGTCAACAAATTTGCATCACAAAACATTCAAGAAATATGGGACACAATAAAAAGACCAAACCTAAGAATAATTGGGATAGAAGAAGGAGAAGAATCACAGCTCAAAGGCCCAGAAAATATTTTTAACAAAATTATGGAAGAAAACTTTCCCAACATAAAGAAAGATATCCCCTTGAACATTCAAGAAGCATACAGAACACCAAACAGACTGGATCAAAGAAAAACATCCCCTCACCATATAATAATCAAAACACAAAATATACAGGTTAAAGAAAGAATATTAAGAGCTGCAAAGGAAAAAGGCCAAGTAACCTATAAAGGTAAACCGATCAGACTTACACCTGACTTCTCTATGGAAACCATGAAAGCCAGAAGGTCCTGGATAGAGGTACTTCAAAAACTAAGAGACCATGGATGCAAACCCAAACTTCTATACCCAGCCAAGCTAGTGTTCACTATCAATGGAGAAAACAAGACATTCCAGGATAAAAACAAATTTAAACAGTACGCAGCCACAAATCCAGCCCTACAGAAAATAACAGAAGGAAAATCGCAACCCAAGGAATCCAACATTGCCAACACTGCCTACAATAACTCAGGCATCTAGCGAACCTTCACCAGCACAACTCAAGAAGGGACACACACACAAACTCTACTGCCAAAAACAATAAGAATAACTGGAGTAAACAACCACTGGTCACTAATATCACTTAATATTAATGGTCTCAATTCACCTATAAAAAGGCACAGGCTGAGAGATTGGATACGAAAACAGGATCCAACATTCTGCTGTTTGCAAGAAACACATCTCAACCACAAAGACAGACATCTACTCAGAGTAAAAGGTTGGGAAAAGGTCTTTCAAGCAAATGGTCCTAAGAAAAAAGCAGGTGTGGCCATACTAATTTCCAACAAAACTGACTTCAAACTAAAATCAATCAGAAGAGATCGAGATGGACACTTTATACTCATAACAGGAACAATTCATCAGGATGACATCTCAATCCTGAATATCTATGCCCCCAATATAAAAGCACCCACTTATATAAAAGAAATATTACTAGAACTCAAGGCAGACATCAAACCACACACACTAGTAGTAGGAGACTTCAACACACCTCTTTCTCCAATGGACAGGTCAATCAAACAGAAACCTAATAGAGGATTAAGAGAATTATTGGAGGTAATGAAGCAAATGGACTTAACAGACATCTATAGAACACTCCACCCAAATAGGAATGAATATACCTTTTTCTCTGCAGCTCATGGAACCTTCTCAAAAATTGACCATATACTCGGAAACAAAGGAAACCTCCAAAGATACAAAAGAATATCAGTGTCCACCTGTGTCCTATCAGATCACCACGGATTAATATTAGAAGGCAACAACAATGCTACCCCCAGAAAGCCGACAAACTCATGGAAACTGAACAATCAACTACTGAACCACACCTGGGTCAAGGAAGAAATTAAGAAAGAAATTAAAGTCTTCCTTGAATTTAATGAAAATAAAGAGACAACATACTCAAACCTATGGGACACGATGAAAGCAGTGCTAAGAGGAAAGTTCATAGCACTAAGTGCCCACTTAAAGAATACAGAGAAAGCATACATTGGGGACTTAACAGCACACCTGAAAGCTCTAGAAAAAAAAGAAGCAGTCGTGCCCAGGAGGAGTAGAAGACTGGAAATAATCAAACTGAGGGCGGAAATCAACAAAATAGAAACAGAGAAAACAATCCAAAGAATCAATGAATCAAAAAGTTGGTTCTTGGAGAAAATCAACAAGATTGACAAACCCCTATCCAAACTAATTAAACGACAGAGAGAGAACACGCAAATAAATAAGATCAGAAATGAAAAGGGGGACATAACCACAGACACAGAGGAAATTCAGAGAATCATTAGATCTTACTACAAAAGCCTGTATGCCACAAAATTGGAAAATACAAAAGAAATGGACACTTTTTTAGATAAGTACCATATACCAAAGCTAAACCAAGACCAGGTGAACGATCTAAATAGACCTGTTAGTCGCGAAGAATTAGAAACTGTTATCAAAAATCTCCCTCCAAAATAGGGACTACAAATTGCTCCTGAAAAAAATACAGAGAGGAGATTCTGTCAATTACCTAGGTTATAAAATAGGTTTGCAGAAAATTAGGACACAAAAGGCACAAATTAGAAGAGAATGGTTGCGGACTCCTTACGACTTTCCAAGATTCTTAGGAAACATTTCCAGACCGGCTGTAAGGATAACACCTGATTTAATAATTCATTTAAAGAAAACCTTAGATGGTGATAAAGACTTGAATAGTCCCAAAGAATTAACAGATGAAGCAGAAAAGGAATCGACAATTGTTGAGGAAAAACTACAAGAGGCACATGTGGATGGGGTGAATCCAAATCTTAATTGTATTCTAGTTTTTTTTTTTAATTTTTTATTGAGAAAAAGAAAAAAAAGTTTCCGCCTCCCCCCAGCCTCCCATTTCCCTCCCCCTCCTCCCACCCTTCTCCCCCTCCCCCCACTCCTCTCCCTCTCCCTCTCCAGTCCAAAGAGCAGTCAGGGTTCCCTGCCCTGTGGAAAGTCCAAGGTCCTTCCCCCTCCGTCCATGTCTAGGAAGGTGAACATCCAAACTGGCTAGGCTCCCACAAAGCCAGAACTTGAAGTAGGATCAAAACCCAGTGCCATTGTCCTTGGCTTCTCATCAGCCCTCATTGTTCGCCATGTTCAGAGAGTCCGGTTTTATCCCATGCATTTTCAGTCACAGTCCAGCTGGCCTTGGTGAGCTCCCAATAAATCAGCCCCACTGTCTCAGTGGTTGGGTGCACCCCTCGTGGTCCTGACTTCCTTGCTCATGTTCTCCCTCCTTCTGCTCCTCATTGGGAACTTGGGAGCTCAGTCGGTGCTCCAGTGTGGGTCTCTGTCACTATCTCCATCCATCACCAGATGAAGGTTCTATGGTGATATGCAAGATATTCGTCAGCATTGCTATAGGATAGGGTCATTTCAGGTTCCCTATCCTCAGCTGCCCAAGGAACTAACTGGGGACCTCGCCTTGGGCTCCTGGGAGCCACTCTAGGTTCAAGTCTCTTGCCAACCCTAAGGTGGCTCCATTAACTAAGAATTGTGCTTCCGTGCTCCCATATCCAACCTTCCTTTATCCCAATCATAATTGTATTCTAGTTATATTGCCTTTCGGAATTTCTCCTACAAGAATTTTATTGCAGAGAGAATATATTATATTAGAATGGATCTTTTTACCACTTCAACCAAGTAAAAAAATTAAAAGCTTATGTGGAAAAAGTCTCTGAATTAATTATAAAAGGTAAATTGATGACTAGGGATGTTGAGCACTCTCTTAGGTGTCTGTCAGTCATTTGAGATTATTCTGTTGAGAGTTCTCTGTTTAGGTTTGTACTGCATTTGTTTTATTGGATTATTTTTTATTTTGATGTCAAGTACTTGAGTTCTTTGTATATTTTGGAGATAAACCATCTGTCCAGTGTGGGGTTAGTGAAGATCTTTTCCCATTTTGTAGACTGCTGTTTTGTCTTGTTGACCACGCCATTTGCTTTATAGAAGCTTCTCAGTTTCAGAAGTCCCATTTATTAATTGTTGCTCTCAGTGTCTGTGCTACTGGGTTATAGTTAAAAAGTGGTGTGCCAATACATTCAAGTGTACTTCCTACTTTCTTTTCTATGTGTGGTTCAGTGTGGTTAATTTTATATTTAGGTCTTTGATCCATTTGGACTTGAGTTTTGTGCAAGACAAAAAATAAGGATCTATATGCATTCTTTAAAATATTGATATCCAGTTATGCCAGCATCATTTATTGAAATTACTTTCCTTTTTCTGTTTTACACTCTTAGTTTCTTTTTTTGTTAAAAAAAAAATCAGGTGTTTTCAGGTGTGTGAATATATAACCTGGCTTCAATTTGATTCCACTGGTCCTTTTGTCTGTTTTGATGAAATACCAGACTGTTTTCATTATTGTAGCTATATAGTAGAGTTTGAAGTCAGGGATGGTGATGCCTCCAGGAGTTTTTTTATTATACAGAATTGTTTTGACTATCCTGTTTTTTTTTTTCATATGAAGTTATGTATTGTTCTTTGGAGGTTTTTGAAAAGTTTTACTAGGATTTTGTTGAGCATTGCATTGAATCTGTTGATTGTTTTTGGTAAGATTACCATTTTTAGTATGTTAATACTACCTACCCAAGAGAATGGGAGATCTTTTCATTTTCAGTGTCTTCTTCCATTTCTTTCTTTAAAAATTGAAAGTTCTTGTCACACAGGTCTTTTAGTTGTTTGGTTAGAGTTACCTTAAAATTTTTTGTAATATTTGTGGCTATTGTAAAGGGTGATATTTCTATTACTTCTTTCTCAGCCTGTTTATCATATGTATAAAGGAGGGTTACTGATTTTTGGTAGTTAATCTTATATCTGGCTACACTACTGAAGGTGTTTATCAGTTGTAGGAGTACCATGGTAGAAATTTCTGGGGTCATTAATGTATAGTATCATATTTTCAGCAAATAGTGAGAGTTTGAATTATTCTTTTATGTTTTGTATACCCTTGATCTCCTTTTGTTGTCTTATTTCTCTAGCTAGAACTTCAAATACTATATTGAATAGATATAGAGGGAGTAAACATCCTTGTCTTGTTCCTGGTCTCAGTAAAATTGCTTTGAGCTTCCCTCCATTGACTAATGGCTTGCTGTATATTGCCATTATTATATTTAGATACGTTACTTGTATTCCTACTCTCTTTAATACTTTTATCATAAAGGAATCCTGAATTATGTCAAAGGCTTTTTTAGCATCTAATGGGATGATCATGTGGGATTTTCTTTCTGTTTGTGTATATGGTGGATTACAATGACAGACTTTCATATGTTGAACCATTCCTGCATCTCTGGAGTAAATCCTACTTGGTCATGGTGAATGATTTTTTTATGTGTTCTTGGACTTGGTTTACCAGCATTTTATTGAGTATTTTTGCATCAATGCCCATGAATGAGATTGGTCTGTAATTCTCTTGCTTAGTAGTGTCTTTGTGCAGCTTGAGTATCAGTGTAAACTGTAACCTCATGAAAAGAGTTTGGCAATGTTCCTTCTGTTTCTATTGGGTGAAACAATTTAAGGAGTATTGGTATTAGTTATTCTTTGAAAATCTTGTAGAATTCTGTGTTGGAACCATCTGGCCCTGGGCTTTTATTGGTTGTGGGACTTTGATAATTGTTTCTATTTTCTTAGCATTTATAGGTTTATTTAATTTGCTTACTTGGTCTTGATTTAATTTTGGTAACTGATGTTTATGCAGAAAATTGGAAAACAGTCTGGTATTGACATAGAAACAGACAAGAGGATCAATGGAAGTGAATTGAAGACCAATATATCAATCCACACACCTACGAATACCTAATTTTTAACAAAGAAGCACAAAATATAAAATGGAAAAAAGAAAGCTTATTCAACAAATGATCTGGCATAACTGGATATCAACACGTAGAAGAATGAAACTAGACCCATATCTATCACCATACACAAAACTCAAGTATAAATGGATCAAAGTCCTCAAAACAAAGCCAGCCACACTGAACCTCATAAAAGAGAAAGTGGGAAATACACTTGAATGCACTGGCACAGGTGACCACATCTTAAATATAACCCCAGCAGCACAGACACTGAGAGAAACAAATAATAAATGGGACCTCCTGAAACTAAAAGGCTTCTGTAAAGCAAAGGACACAGTCAACAAGACAAAACAACGGCCTACATAATGGGAAAAGATCTTCACCAACTCCACATCAGACAGAGGTCTGACCTCCAAAATATACAAAGAACTCAAAAAATTGGTCATCAAAAGAACAAATAATCCAATAACAAATGGGATACAGACCTAAACAGAGAACTCTCAACTTAGGAATCCAAAATGACTGAAAGACACTTAAGGAAATGCTCAATATCCTTAGCCATCAGAGAAATGCAAATCAAAACAACTCTGAAATTTCATCTTACACCTGTAAGAATGGTCAAGATCAAAAACACTGATGAAAACTTATGCTGGAGAAGATGTAGAGTAAAGGAAACACTCCTGCATTGTTGGTAGGAATGCAAGCTGCTTCAGCCTCTTTGGATGTCAGTGTGATGATATCGGGACCATGGGTCTACCCCTGCTCCTCCCACATCACTCAAGATGAATACAATTTGTGTGTTGTTATTTCAGGTGTAAAGCTAGCTGTGCAGGAGCAGGGCGGAATGAAAAAGCAGGCCTGCTCGTCTCATCACTACACTTGAGGACAGTTTCTGGTCAGCCAGCTTAATAACCTGTTTATTCCTGCGCTCCCTCTGCCCTCTAGTGGTTAGTTATAGTGCCATTGTTTATTACACCTTGGGCATGTTAATTTCCCACCTGCCTTGGGGTGTTCCATTGTACAACAACTAGGTATTTAAGATTTTTCCTAAGTTTGAATGAATGGCATTCAGCTGATCTCCTTTCAAATGAACCAGGTTTCTTGTGTATTCTTTCAATCTTCAAGCCCTTGCCCAGCTCACATACAGTACAGAGGTATGCAAACTGTACCAAGAGTAATGCAGGCATTACAATTGGAGACCCATCAGCAAGATCAGGAGTTACAGTTGGAGGCTCATCAGTGATGCTGGAAAGTAGGGGACCCCTGAGAGATGGCCCTCGAATGTTGGCCAGCAGCTAAAAAATTGATTGGTGAGGGTGGATTTAAAATGGGTGCAAATAATTCTGTTCCAGTGTTGACAGGTCAATTAACAGGCCAATTGTTAGTTCTTTTAGGCACCAGTATTAAAATTGAGGCAGCACAAGAAAATATTATGACAGTTTTAGAGTTTAGTCCCTGGTTTCTACATGCAAGGGGCTTTAATATTACTGACTGGGAGCAGGTAAAGGCTGACCTTCAAAAAGCATTCAAGAGTGAGGGCCAGAAGAATTTCCCATAGCGATATTTTCACTATGGTGCTTAGTCAGAGATGCTCTTCTTAGTGATGATGTAAAAGTAAAAGAACAATTAGATAATTGAACCTTTGAGGAGATTCAGGATGTAGAATCTGTGAGTTATAGTAAGAATCTGTGAGGAGGGGCAAGTTAAGAAGACTAAAAGGGATATAGAAGAGGAAGAAGAAATTTTAGAAAAGGAGATTGCACTGATAAAAAGGAAGTTAGAAAAAGAAGAAAGGAAGGGAGCAAACAGAGATGTCTCCATGAGACCTCTGCTGCAAAATCCATTCCTTGCCACTTCAAATCCTTTTGCTGCAGCTTCCACCCCTATAGACTTAAAGGCGGAAATCTGAGAGATCCAAGATAGACTAAATGATCTATGTAGAGAAAAACAAATTTATCCTGTTGTGGAAATTATTGGTCCATTAGGACAGAGGATCAGGCAGCATAATCTTCTGGCCTTTAAGGACACTAAGCAACTAAAAGAAGCAGTTATAGTCTATGAAACTTGTACTCTCTTTACTGTGGTTTTAATGGAATCCTTTGTGGAACTCAACCTTACACCCAGTTACTGTATGCAGCTTTGCAGGGATTGTCTTTTGTGGGGAGATTATTCGTTATGGAGAAGTGCAGGTAGCTTGCAAAAATACTACACTGCGTAATGCCACTGCAGGTTTCCCCCAGCATAGCCTTAACATGTTAACGGGTGCAGGACAGTATGCTGGCTTAGCAGCACAGATTGCTTATGACTCTGCTGTTTATGCTCAGATATCTACTGTAAAGCGTGGAAAGCTTCACCTAATAAAGGAGCGGGGGAAGAACTGTCTAAGGTCCTTCAAGGACACTCAGAACCTTATCCTGAGTTTGCTGTAATAGCTGGGAAGTCACATTTTTGGGGATGTGAACACAGATATGCCTATCATAAATCAACTGGCCTATGAAAATGTTAACAAATACTTTTAAGAGGCTATACACCCCCATAGAAATAGGAGTTTAAATGAGTATATCCAGTTATGCAGGGACATTGATGGCACTCACGTGATGGAACAGGTTATTGTTTCTGCTCTTATAAAGAGTCTAGGTAGAGCTAGGTCAAGGAATTGTTTTCAGTGCGAGATCTGAACACATCAAAAAGAATTGGCCTACAAGTAAAGGGACGGTTAATCAGTCCAGGGGAAATCCAGGTGTTTGCCCAAAATGTCAAAAGGGGGCTCATTGTGTTGTACCCAAGTTAAGACCCCCAGAGAAACCACCAGAATCCAGTCAAGTCCAGAATGCAAAAGCAAGGTTTATTTCTTTGGGCATACAGTCTAGCTAGCTGGGAGCAGTCCCAAAATGTGATGCAGCACAGTAGGGAGAGCTCCCATTCCTCATTTGGGGTTGACATATATAGGCAAAATCCACATGCCAGGTTTACTCAGGGTCAAGGGGGTTGGTTTTGCTATATACAGGGGGGAGACTACTTCTGCACACCCTCTTTCCCCTGTAAACAGCTACTTTTGCTTTTGTGTATGCCCTCTGCCCTCCGCCCAAAAAGTTACATCTGCCTTTGACTAGACTACAAAGCTGGATGCCGACAGGTGGCTAGCTGCTATGAGCATTTTGTGGTTTATACTTTTGCAGAGGTTCCTGTTTTCAGCTAGCTCTTGATGTTGGAAAGTTTAACCTAGTACCTTAATTAGCTTTTGATCAAGCAAAGTTTCTTAAAATTTTCCATGTCCTTAAAACTGGGTTAATGACTATCATGGGAAAAGTTCCAAGGCCTTTCAGATACATGAACTGATAGTTCTGTGACTGATGATAGCCTCTGAAAAGGTACAACAGCAGTATCCATATCAATACTTGGGGCATCAGCTGTTGCAGACAGGAGTGAAACCACAAAAATTTACTCTTAGCTTAGATAAACTACAAACTTTGAATGATTTTCAAAAATTGCTTGGAAACTTCAGTTGGGTCCATCCAGTCTGGGAAATCCTAAGGGAGTCTTAAAACCACTTTTTGAGATTCTGCAGAGGCCTCAGGAAAGACAATATATTACTTTAATTGAAGAAAAGCTTGCCTCTGTTTGTATTCATTATATTGACTAAGATATCTAGAGAGCAGGTCACTGATACTGTTAAACTGACAATGGGCCAGCCTACATCAGCATTGGCCTCGCTAAATTTTGCTCTGAGTTCTCTATTTTTCATAAAACAGAAATACCTTATAATCCTCAAGGACAAGCTAATGTGGAGCATGCTCATCTTATGCTCAAAGCTTATTTGTATAAAATAAAAAAGGGGGAATATGGTTCCACCCCAGAGACCATTTATTTTTTATTTCATACATTTAAAATTTTTGAGTGTTGATGCTCAATCTCACACTGCTGACAGGCATTGGTTTCCAGTTTCTTCCAGGATACTTCATGTCAAATGGAAGAATCTAGCAGATGGCACTTGGTGTGGTCCAGATCCCATACTAGTGTGGGGAAGAAGGGCTGTTTGTGTTTCCCTGCAGGATGCTGACAGTCCAGTATGGGTACCTGAGCGTCTGCTGTGTGCTGTGGATTTTTCTCTCCAGAAGCCTGAAGACAGGACAGAGCCAAGAGATCAAATAGACACTGGTTTGTCAACTGAAGAGTTGCTGGGAACCTGAGGAGCTGGCTGTGATGGTCCAAGTGCCAAGAATTGTTCTCTACCTATCAACTCATCCCATGATAATGGCGACAATTGCTATGGCTGCCAGAGCAACGGCTACTGGATTTACCATTAGTCAGTTAGTTGTTTCTGCTAGCACAATGGATACCTTATCAGGACAGGTTGCAAATGACTTGGCCACTCAAATTGAGCAAAATTTATAAATGAATATTGCAGTTAAATTTACAATTGGTTTTGGTTAAAGAGCATTGCTAGGTTATATAATGAAAAGGCTTTTTGCTGTTATTCACGGACCCTGGAGTGCATAATTTACAAATTGGCTCTTGAGATTATTCTAGTTAACTATACCAGGGTTCCTCCCACCAGCACTGAAACCTTACTTAAAGGGCTCCAATTTCCAGGCAGACTTATTAAGGATTGAGCAGTCACAGCCTCCTTAAGGAGTACCTATATGTGCTGGGGCATCATCTTAATGTTTTCATGGTGCCAGAGCCAAAAGCAAACTCAGATCAATTTCATCACTTGGCAAGTCCTCCTAGCTATTGCCCTGGAGGATCTTTCAGCACAAATATGGCTGAACATGGTGATGGATGACTAGTGAACCAATGATGGGAAAGGTTTTGGGGGGACTCCCCCAACCTAAGGCAGGAAATGTGTTTTGACCTGGATGCTTTCCTATGATTGGTAAGGGATATTGCTTGATGTCCAATGCCACCTAAGACAGGCCTAGTCATATGATTTATCTAAAAGGGGAACCTGTAGGGCCCATGGGTCTATCCCTGCTGCAGGGTTTCATCTTGAGGACAGTTTCTGACCAGCCAGTTAACAACCTGTTTGTTTGTGTGTTCCCTCTTCCCACCCTGGTGGTTAGCTATAGGGTCATTGTTTACTCCACCTTGGGCATGTTAATTTCCCACCTGCCTGGGGGTATTCCATTGTGCAGCAGCTAGGTATTTAAGGTTTTTCTTAAGTTTGAATGAATGGCATTCTGCTGATCTCCTTCGAATGACCCAGGTCTCTTGTGTGTTCTTTTAATCTTCAGTCCCTTGCCCAGCTCGCATATGGTATAGTGACACATGAACTGTACCAAGAGTAATGCAGGCATACATGGTTATTTCTCAGAAATTTGGGAAACAACCCTCCTCAAGACCCAGCAATACCACTTCTGGGTATATACTCATAGGGTGCTCAATCGTACCACAAGTACATGTGCTCAACTATGTTCATAGCAGTATTATTGGTCATAGTCAGGATCTGGAAACAACCTAAATGTCCCTTGACTGAAGAATGGATAAGGAAAATGTGGTACATTTACACAATGGAGTACTACACAGCAGAAAAAAATGACAGCTTGAATTTCACAGGAAAATGGATAGAGCTAGAAAACATTGACTGTGGTAACCCAGACCCAAAAAGACAAATATAATGTGTACTTAGCCATAAGTGAATTTTAGAGATAATCAAAGAAAGAAAGCCTAAAAGTCACAATCCCAGAGAACCTAGACAACAACGAGGACCATAAGAAAGATATACATGGATCTAATCTACATGAGAAGTAGAAAAAGACAAGATCTCCTGAGTAAATTGGAGCATAGGGAACATGGGAAAGGATAGAAGGGTAGGGGAGAAGAAGGGAGGGGAGCAGAGAAAAATGTAGAGCTCAATAAAATCAAATAAAAAAAGAAGAGTGAACTGAAGCAACCTTTAGCACCTGTCTCAGGCAGGGTCTGAGACTGGCTGCTACAAGCCTTACCTCTGTGGCTGTGACTCCTTCATTCTCCACTCTGCTAAGCTATGGAGCTGCCAGACTGAGGTGACAAAATATATTTGCTATATCCTGACCCCACATTAGGTCAGCCTGACTCTCAGGCATGCATAGCAATGATAGGAATGTTTGCTAACCTGTATAGTTCTTCTCCTATCACTGAAAGGTTTGTACTCTCCAGTCAAATAGAATTACATTATGACACAACCATAAAAGTTAATATCCTGTCATGCTAGGCAGCAGTCACCACAGATACATCAAGGAAAGTTCTCAACTTGTGGTTTTACTTTATAAACTTCCTGTTTACTCATTTGGGACTACCCCTATATTGGAGTCACAAGAATGTGTGTCCAGGGCCAGGTCTGTGTATTATCAATAAAAACTTCAAATTCATAAAGAGCTCATTCTGATCACCTTCCCTTGGTAAGAGCACCTGGTTTACAACAGGACAAGGAATCTCTACCCTTTCCTTCAGAGTCCTCTACATTGTAGACTTCTTGAAAGTGACTTATACAGTCGCAGGGTCATACCTGCAGATGTGTTGAATAAGAATAGTTTTGTTCAAGGTGAAATCAGGTATGCTAGGCCCACAGCTTTTACCTTGAACAGGACAGTGTGGTCACAAGATGGGACCTAATAGATGGGTCCTTACTATGTCTTTTGATCCATTAAGGATAAAAGTGACATGGACCCTATAAATATGGTTATCCTCTTCTGTCTTTTTTTTTTTGTCTATTTGTGAATAAGGTCTAAAACTTCCATAAGCCAGGACCTTTTTCATGGAAATTAAGAAAGACAGAACTGGGTCTTTGTTACTAGCTGGGGGGCTTCAGCTCCAGGTTCTTTTGTGAGCAGTGCTATGAGGACCCTGTGCCCTTCTCCCCAGAGAGTGATGAGTAACCAGATCAAGCAAGAGAATTGTCTTTATAATGGTTCTTTACTAGCAACTTCAATATCCAATGTATCCATGGGGTTTACAATCTTAATAGGCATGGGGGTTTGATAATAGGCAACACACAGGCAATTCAATATCACAATTATCAATCCTACTAATCCTAATATGTAAAACCAATTCATAACCTTAATTTTGACTTATCACTTATCTATAAAACACTTCTTAACCTTAATACAAATTATCCATTACCTATAAAACACTTCTTAACCTTAACACAACTTATCCATTAACATTTCCTAATCTTATCAATTATACATAAGATATCTCTTAACATTTCACACACTAAACATATGTATTGACACATCTATGTTCTTCTCTTAACATCTCATACATGCACTAAATAGCATCACACGACCTGGTATTCTTCAGCTTTAAAAAGGATTTTTTTGATTTCTTCAGGCTGGATGCCTGACAGCACTGGGGGCTTGACAACAAGGCTCAACTCTTGACCCCATAGTCTGCATTTGGGAGACAAGGCTCTCAGTGTCCTGCTCTCCGGCTGGTATTGGGTGCTGGATCAATTCTTGACGGCATAGTCTGTGGCCTGGTGCTAGTCTATCTCGGAATGCAGGGCCTTTGGACTCTGCTTTTTGGGTGACCGAGTCTCAAGAGACAAGGCTTTTAGTTCTCTGCTCTCGAGATAGCAAAGCATTCTGTCTGCTTCTCAAGTCAGGAGACGAAGCTCTGCTCTCGAGATGGCAAAGCATTAAATGTTTCGGCAAGGCATTAAATATTTCTGTTTTCGGAAGGTAGGGTTGGAGGATCTCACTCTACGAGACTCAGTGCCCAGGCCATCATAAGAAGTGAGATAACTGCCCTGCTTCTGCCCTCTCTTTTTATGCCAGTTTGAAACTGCCTCTCATTTGATCCTTCTGATAACCAGATGTTTTAAGTTATTAGTATCGACTGGCCACAGAAGCTTGGGGGTCCTTCTCATGTGGCAAGACTACTTCATTACCAAGATTTCTGGGTGCAGCCTCCCATCTGCCAGATAGGTATGGCAGCCTTAAAGTGGGCAAAATGTTCTCTTAATAATTTTCCACACCACACACAAGAAGAAATGCTTTTACTCTACACCAAGTTGCATTCATTCTTATTCCATAAATTTCCTGCTCTATCTACACTACAGATTTCCCTTTATTTATTCATTCAGAGGAATCTGTTTCCATGCTCATTACAGTCTTCATAGACAATCTAGATTCAACCCACCTTCCAGGAAGATTTATGTAAAACAATGTACCCAGAGGCTACTAGATGATTGTTTGCTTGCTTCTGTGGAGAAACATGCCCTCTGGGGCTGTGGGTCCATTGGTGAAGAAAAAGAATTCTGGTTTATCTAGAACTATGCCTTCCTGGCTTACTCTCCTCTCACCTACTTTTCAGCTGCCAGAAGCCAGGTAAATACCACTGTGCTGGATGTCATTGTGTAGCAGTCATTTTGGGGATACATCCATCCTTTTATAGTCTTGTAAATAAAATCATCATCACCTTCCTTTGGTCACAGGGAATGCAATCCCATATATGTAAAAGTTAGGACTTAGCAGGAAGACATAGATCATTATTGGGGAAACTGGTGGAGTCTGCGAAGTCAGGTTATACCTAAAAGGCCCAGACACAGTCAGTATTTACTATCCAAAAGAAATCTGTGCCTAGAGTCATCCAAACCATTAGCCCAAACCAACCCATGTAGTTAGTTACCTCTAGAATATGAGCCCTTAAAACTCCAATTTTGATGTGGGATTCCCCTCTGTATGCAGTGAATATGTTTTATTGCCTTTGGTTAATAAACAAGCTTCTTTCTGCCAGTGTATTAACAGAGTAAAGTCAGGCAGAGATTCTGAACAGAGATATAAAGAGAAGGAAGGCAGAGTCAAGGAGATGCCACATAGCTGCCAGATGAGACAGATGCTGGAAACTTGCTTGTATGTCATGACCTCATGGTGATGTACTGATTAATACAAATGGGTCAATTCAATATATAAGAGCTAGCTAGAAAGACGATTAAGCTATTGGCCAAGCAGTGATTTAATTAATACAGTTTCTGTGTAATTATTTTGGGTCTGGGTTGCCAGAAACAAATAAGCAGCCTTAGCCAACACAATTTCACGTTAATTCTGTTGTTAATCTCAAAGATAAAGGTCCAGAAGACAATGGAATTCAGCCCCTCTGCTTTCAGCATGCTGAAAGAGTATATCAGTTTCTTAACCATTCCCAACTAGACATAGGTCAAGACTACTGGCTGTTCTTAGACCCTACGTTGGGAATGCAACTTATCAAACGATAAGCTCAATTTTCAAACTTAACAACTGTAAACAGTACTAACTTAAGCTCACCCTGTGGGATGTCCAAGGGAAAGGTGGCTATTTAATGCCATCAAGATATCCCCTATATATTCCTCCTTATGTATATTGCTGCAGTGATATAAATCAGAATAATCCTGGGATTGGATCTCATCTTTATGAGACAAGGAGGTCTCTGTACTGCCCTGGAAGAAGTAAGTTGCTTCTATGACAATCAGTCAGGAATAATTAGAGAAAGTGTAATCATGGTCAGAAATGATCTTCACGAAAGAGAAGGGAAAGAGAAGATAATAACTGATACCAAACTTTGTTTTCCTGGTCTCCTTATGGCCATGGCTGATAATGAATCTGTTTGCTTCTAACTCTCAATATAGGACCTGCTTGCTCAATTTCCCACTAATTTCTATGTAAAGCAGAGTATACATTCTGCTAAAATATAGTGCTAAGGAGATGATCTAACCCCTTACACGTAAGTGAATCTATGAGTTGACTCATGCCCGTAGAACAAATGGTGAATGTAACAGGCCCTCAGATTTTAGTAGATCACCAGGCTTTATTACAACTGATTCAATAAAGGAAGTACCATCCAGGCTCTGGAACCTAGCAAGTAGATAGCACTCCCTGCCAAACCAAGACCTAATTCATCAACATTCATAGTTCTGGGAAAGTCTTTAAGTGTACTATTTTGCTTTTGTCTTTTATAGTTGGCTTCTGATATACTACTAGAGGAAAAAGATTTAAAAAAAACAGATACAAAGCCTTTGATCTACAATGGTGATCAGCCTTTAAGATAAACTGGTGCAATAGTGCTGCAAAGTTGTGGGAGCAACCAACTGACCGCTATCAAATCAAATTTAAAGCCTACTCCATGAGATGGAACACAGGTCTGACACTTCATGTGGCCAAAACTCTAGGACAAGATAGGCCATGAACCTATGGAAAAGTCAAATACTGCTGTTCTGCTAAAGGAACACAGCAATAAAGTGGCTCCTAATAACATTCTGCTATACTCATATATCAGTATCTTTCTCAACCATCATCAGACAAGATTCAGCCTGATGTTAATGGGAACAAATAACAGAGACTCAGTCAGTAAGGGGCCTCGGAACACTCAAAACTAAATGGAATGTTTCCATCAGATCCCGTCCCTCATGGTTCCATGAACTCTCCAGAAGAGAAGGCAGAAATACTGTAAGAGCTAGTGGGGATGGAGATACCAAAGAAAAAGACCTTCTAGATACAACAGGACTGATGCACATAGGAGCTGAGAGACTTGTGCAGCACGACAGGACCTGTATAGGTCAAAGTCAGTTGAGGGTGTCACAGCTGAGAGTGGAAGGGAACACAAGCTATAATACCTAATCCAGAGTCTATCTACAATTGACATCCACTTGCAAAGAAAAAACTATTTTTCTCAATTGATCTCACTGGGTACACAAATCACACTTAAGGTTAGGTCCTAAGCCCAACAGTAGTCGGCCTAAAGAAAATAAACTAAAAATATATTGGAGATATTTTTGTGTCATAGTTGTTTACATGAATTTTTTTTTAAGTTTGCAGGTCTTTGGGTTATATATTACAGTTTCTGATTTTGTGTTTTTATGTAAGTTCTGTGTGTGCAAATGTGTTATCTTTTGTCTATACATGTTTCTTGTGTTTTGGGATCTTCTGTTTTCTTTTATTTCTTTGTTCAATTATGGCTTGTTTGTTTTTATTTTGTTATTAAATTAATTAAAATGTTTTTTTTTATATTTTTGTTTGCTTTCTAATGAGAGAGAGAAAGAAAGGGTGTGGATTTGGGTGACTGGTAAGATGGGGTAATCTGGAGGAGGGAACCATAATTAGAATATATTTTATGAAAAAAAATCCATTTTTAATAAAAAAGGAAAATAGATAAAAATTAAAAGAAAATTGTTAAAACAATTTCAATTTAAATAAACTTTAAAGTATTTTCAAGATTATAATATAATTATATTTCTCCCTTTCCTATACTCCCTCTAAACCCTCCTACAAATGCTCTGTCTCCTTATTCTCTTTCAAATTCATGGCCTATTTTGCATTAAATGTTATTTGTGCAAGCAGACATATATTTCTAAATAGAACCTGCTCAGTCTGTATAATGTCATTTGTATGTTGTTTTCAGAACTGATCATTTGGCACCAGATAAACAATTACTGTGATCTTCCCCTTTAACGTCCCTTAACTGTCTGTAGTTCTTTGTGTGAGTTGAGTCTCAATTAACTATTAGGAACATTTAAAGAATTTACTCTCAACACATATAAGTTTGTTATTAATGCTCATGCACTGGATAGTTTCTATCATCTTTCTATTTCTTCCTTTTCAGAGACACACTCCCTTCCTCCAAAAAAGCAAAACATGTTTCCTTCAATTTTACCATAAACAGTGAGGCAGCACCTTCCCCAGGAGTCTATTTCTATTCTTCTTAGATAGAGTGAATAGCTGTAAACTTAAGAGACAAGCACATCCCAGCTTATCTTAGTGGACCAGAGAGTTTACTGTGGCTGCTCAAGCACCCTTGGGTCCATGCATTTTAAAAAAGTCCTACACAAAAATGTGGGTGATCACTCATAAATAGTATGCCTAAAAGATACAAAGAGCTAGAAAAAATGTCATGAAAATTTAAACTCCACTTTGCCTCTGCCTCATGGCCCTATGACCTTCTGCTTTTGACAACCTGACATGATAGAAAGAATAGATGAGTGAGGAACATAAAAGACAGTGTTTTCTATTGGTTTTATTGAGCTGTATATTTTTCTCCACTCCCCTTCCTTCCTCTCTCCTCCCCTTCAACACTCTTCCATGATCCCCATGCTCTGAATTTAGCCAGGAGATCTTGGCTTTTTCTACTTCCCATGTAGATTAGATCCATGTATGTCTCTTTTAGGGTCTTCTTTGTTGTCTAGGTTCTCTGGGATTGTGAATTGTAAGCTGTTTTTTTCTTTATGTCTAAAGGTCACTTTTGAGTGAATACATATGATATCTGAAGGACAGTGTTTTATGAGGTGAAAGATTTTGGAGCAAAAGCAGACCACATTCAATATGACCTTCGGAGCCTGATTGTTGTTTAAATTCATGCATGTGTAGTTACAAGAGTAATGGTCCCTAACACACAATTTCCCTAACCTCCTATCCTGTATATAGGCCACCTTACATAGCAAAATTAACTTTTCAAATGTGATTGAAGACCTTGATTTGGAGAGATTTTTCTGAATCAAGTATATGTTCTAACTTAATCGTGGGGTTCCTTAATAGGAAAGATGGCATAAGATAAAAAGTTAAAGCAGATATACTCTTGGCTCTGAAAATAGAGGAAGAGGCTCTTGCCCTGGAAAACAGGAAGTCTCTTGTGACAGTTAGACCAAGGAAGAATTTGCCCTTTACCCTAAAAAAGGAACATGGCCCTATTATAAATTTTATTTCAAAGAGATCTCTTTTGATTCTCTGGTCTTCAGACTTGTAATAGAGATTCATGTTGTTGTTTTAAGCTTACTTATACATTTTAAAGATTTTTAAATTTTATATCCATGTGTATAATTGCTTGCCTGTGTGTATGTATGTACATCATGTACATACCTGGTGCCTGCAGAGGTTAGGAGAGGGCACCTGATCACCTGACACTTGAGTTAGGGATGGTTATAGGTCACCATGGAATGTTAGGAGTCAAACTTGAGTCTTCCATAAGAGCAATCAGTCCTCTTAACCAGTGAGGCATCTTTCCAGCCCCTCAGTAGGATTTTGCTATTGAATTAGAGCACTAATATAAAAGTGGTTTTGTTTGTTGCTGTGGGTTTTCTTTTTGAGACAGGATTTCGTTTGTAGCCCTGGCTGGCTTAGAACTTTTTATGTAGACAATGTTAACCTCAAACTCACATAGATCTTGATTCTGTAAACTAGTTACTGGAGTTAAAGATGTGCATGACTACAACCAACCTATAAAGCTTTTGTAATGTGGCTTTGTATGTCTCCTGAAATATAAGGAATAACTTCATCTAAACAATGCTGGCCATAGAAAACACTATGAACACGAAGTAGCTGAGTGTCAGGGTTCACTACTGCTGTCCTTCATACAGAAGCACATATTCAGTCTATCACTCTTTAGGAAAACAGCAAAATTCAAATTTCATTTCCTTCAACTGGTGGTGAATTAATTATGAGAATGTTTTTAATAGCTGTCACCAATGGGTGGCAGCAGTGTCACTAAGAAGTTATAGTCTAGTGAAGATTATTACTATTCTTTTCATTTTAAACTCCATAATGAAAAGGTAGAAGAATAGACAGTAAGCATTTACTGAGCCTGGTGAGGTATATTCACAGACAAGATATCCAGTAATATAGCCATCCACTGACCAACTTTACATGTGAATAAGCACTGTAACAGGGGCTACAAAAATTTTCAAGATACTGAAATATTAATAAGGTAATTTATATTTTTCTTGGTATGTGACTTAGAAGTCAGTTTGTCCATAAATGCTATATCAGCTGTGCTTACAACATCAATCAAATTTCTTCTGTGAATTAATATTCTAGTGTTGCTGTTTTCTCAGGGAAATGTTCCATCCTTAAGAGAAACTAGAAAGACAGGAATTTAAACAACTCAAAACAGCTCCAGGAATTCTCTGACACTAGCAGATTCACTAGTCCCCAAGAGTGTATATACAGAAAGTGACTGCTGGGAGTCACTGTCAGACAAGCCCTGCTGCCTGGAAGAAGCAGAGACCGCAGGATTGCCTAGAAGAGGCACAGACCAACTGAGGCCCTGGAAAGGACATTGTGGTGATTTGGATGAGAATGGCTTCCTTCCATAGGCTCATATATTTGAATACTTGGTCCACATTTGGTGTATCTGTTTGGAGAAGATAATGAAATATGGCCTTGGTAGAAGGGGTGTGCCCTTTTTGGAGAGGTGGCCTTGTTGGAGGAGGTGTGACATTTTTGCAAGAGTTGTGTCACTGGAGTTGGAGTTTCAAATGCCCACACCATCCCAGGTCATCTATCTCTTTTTGCCTCGTGGTTGCTGTATCGATATGTAAGCCATTGTTCTCACACCATTTCTGCCTGCCTGCTGCCATGCTGCCTACCATAATGGTCATCACTTCATCATCTGAAATGTTAAGCAAGCTCCTCACAACTTCTTTCTTTTACAAGTTGTATTGGTCATTGTGTTATTTCACAGCAATAGAAAAGTAATCAAGGTAGGCACTCTCCGAACTGATGAGCTGTCTGCAGGTTGTGCAGTGTATCCCAGTTCTCTAGCTTTTGGGAACTGCTGCTCATGCTGGAGTGGGCTTTGCTGCATCTGTCTTTGAATCAACTTTGATCTTGTAAGTAGCTTTCCTTATTCTTATAAGGAACCCAAATAAAACTCATTGGTTCACCAAGTTGAACTTTGGTGATATCTGTATTTTGGTCCATCATGTGCTTCTTCTCTGGAGTTAGTAGATTTGTGTCTTGTATTTCCCCAGGAAAATTGATCACATGCCAACCACACATAGTTTAATGATATAAAGTCATTTGTTTCTCTGAGTTTTTGTAGGAAAATAGCTTCTTTCAGTCACTGTCATGAAAACTTACATTCCTAGCACATACACAATTTGAACACTTGTCCTAGACACATTGTTCTCTGTGAGAACCTTTTTATTAGTTTACTGGAAATAAAATGGACTGCAAAACAAAAAGGGTTAAATGAAGTTGAAGCAGAACACTGAGAAACATGTTTTCTTGAATGAAATATGCTGGTATTAAAAACAAAACAAAAAACAGACTAAGCCCAGTGGTGGTGGCAGATGTCTACGAAGCAAAGTTCGGGACAGTCAAGGCTACACACAGAAATTTTGTTTTGGAAAACAAAACAAAAGAAAGAAAAAGGAAAGAAAGAAAAACAATAACAAAAAGTAAAAATATATACTCAAAATAAGCAGTCTACTACAAAAAAATTAAATATTTTATTTATTTTCCTGACTTATTTGTGATATGTATATGTACAGCACAAGTTTGAAGGCCATAGGAGAAACTTTCTGTGGAAGCTTTTCTGCTTCTAACATGTGGGTCCAGGTGTCAAAATCAAGTTACCAATCTTAGTGGCAGGTACATTTTACCTTCAGAGTTATATCACTGTTCATGAACAAATATTTTAATAAAGAGTAAAGATATTTCCTCTGTGGTAATACATAGCTCCAATTACAGCCATTTGGGAATTACAAATCAGCCTTGTTACAAAACAAAATTTACAAGAAGGGATGATGGTAAATATGAGAAGTACAGTGTTTGCCTAGCATGCCTGAGAAGGTTTAAACTATGTATCAATAAAGTAAGAAGACAGAGTTAACAGAAGAGATGCTTGTGACCTGTTATTTCGTCCTTTTTGGGACTCATCAGTACAGTATAGCATATAATTAAGTAAAATATTTAGTTCCCAAATATTAAAAATGTTTAAATCATTGCAAGATTAGGAATAAAATGTTTTAAGGAGGTTCAGTAATTTAGCATTCTTGTACATGAAACTCGCAAAAAAGTTTAATTAGAAAGCTAAATTGACATTTTCTAATAATATATTCTTAGTCTATTTGAATTAAAAAAGAACACTGATAAGTAAAATTTAAAAACATTTTGACAATGGTATTAAATCATAGAATGTGGTCTTGTCTAGATTGCCCTTCATAATGGTCATTGAATTTTGTAAAAGAATGATGATCATATTTACAATAGTATTTGGAGACTTTACACCAATTATCATCTCTATTGTGGTTATTGAATCATTTCCATGGGCTTAGTCTTCCCACATTTTTAGGTTCCATGCTTTCAATACATAAACCAATTTAAAAATTTATATCTGCTCCTAAAGGTTAAGCTCACTAATACAGATATGATTGTATTTTAAGTTTTAAGATATGAATACTAACTCATATCCAAACACCTATTTTAATTTAAAATCATTCATGCTCACTTCCCTTATGTTTGATCCTCTGAGTTTTCATTTTTGGTGTCAACACATATTATTGAAGGATTTTGATGATTTTAGCAGATCGGGGTGGAGTCGCAACTGTAGATAACAGGTCACAGAGCATCTGTTTATCAGGCATGCTTTGGCATATTTCCTACCCTGGGTTTACAATTTCTGGGCATTGTAAAGTATAACTGCTGTACTTGCTACAAATCCACTTCTTAGGTGTGTAGTCCTTGGCACTGCTGATCCCACTGTCATTCAGGTAAGCACATTCTCTGCTTCCTTGGGTGAGAACCCTAAAGCAAAAAACAGACAAAATAATTTCCATACAGGCCATAATACATTCAAACACCTGAACTAGTTTTGCACCTGGGAACTTTTACATGCTCAGGGTTTGACTTGAACACCACACTTTTGTCATTTGCTCATGTTGAGTCTTATATCATTTGCAAAGGCATTTGACTGGCTCTTTTTGTCATGTTCAAATGCACTGCTGCCATCCATGGGTGGCATCACTGAGGATGATTTTCAGTTCTATCTTGAAATATTTTACACATATATAAAAGCAGGGGGAAACCCATTTCTTATTAAATTACTAAAAGGTCTTTAATGATGGATGTGACTCAGTCTATGTTTTATTGTTCCATTCAAAGAGCTATTCTTTCATCTGAGAGCTGTCTCAGTGTTATTTGATGATGAGATTTTAGAAGAGACTCCCAATGTCCTTTGAGTTTCTGCATCTGTGAATAGTTGCAGCTGTGCAATCAGCTGTCTGACAAGCCTTAACCCAGCAGTTCTGCAGTGGTTTCCTGGGGTTTCAGAACTCTAACTGCCCATCCTACCTTCTATCTACTTCTCATGAGAGTGTCTATTGTCAAGGAATTTTTTTTTACTTTTTTTTTTTTCAAGGAAAATTTTTGATTGGTGATGGAGCAGACAATATCTAGCCCAGGTGCCATCATCATGCTAAAGATTTTGAGTGAAATCACACTAAGAAAATGCTTTGAAACTTATGGTTAATAAGTGGGAGAACATCCAAAGGATTTAAATTTGTAGGAATGTGGAAGTTGTTTGAATTTGGCTCTGCACATAAGAACACACCCTACCTCTGGGCCACTCCTCCACTTAGAAGGTTTGTATTTCTTTCTTTTCAGTACAGTTGGAGTCACATGGCACAATTATCAATCTCTTATAGGCACAAGAAACACACTTCACAACAAATGATCACAGTAGAAGGAAAAGTGATCTAAAAAACATACAAGTTGTTATATTCAGTGTTGTCTGTCCATGTCCAAGGATGATCTGGCGACTTTCTGTGCAGGCCAATCCAGTAGTCAGAAGCTCCCTTGTATCTCTTCAGGAAATTCTGTCGTAAAACATAGAAAACAAATGCATGTGTCTCTCAGCTTCAGGTGACCACTGAGTATCTCTAATCTACAGCCTATTCTAGGGATGGTCATTGATTTTGGAGCTACAATAATTTCCAGTTCTCAGAGGATATATTTTACACTCATAACCTAAAGCACATTGCTGGCCACCTATTCCATGGTGACTGGGAAAGTCCGTTATTGAGTCCCCATGTGTCCACTGAGACCTCAGCTGCTGAATGGAGAGCTGTGGGATTTGGTGTTTGCCTTGCTGGGTTTGGGGCTTGCTTTGCTCCAGTCCTTCTCATCTACCCTTCTGGGAATGTTTGCGCTTGGCATCCTATATGGAAAAATTGTAACTTCTGAAAAAAGAAAATTACTGTGTCTCACCACTCAGCAATTGTCTTGAATCTCAGGAGAGGTTTTGAACTTTGCAACAATGTAGAGACTATACGGATCTACAACTATTTCTGAAGTTAGCTTGGATATGTTTCGCATTACTTACGGCAATAAACATAAACGCACAGGAAACCAAAAAAAAATATCCTTGCAGCTTTTAACAGTTGCCATATTCAGTATGCAAAACCTGATAGCTTCAAGGGATACTTACACGACCACCAGGTATATCGGGTTTTACAATGAGCACTATATTAGAGTATGTCTTTGGAATGTCTTGGTGCCCAAACTAGAAGCAATAGCATCAGCAATTGGCACCACACTACTAGTGTGCTCCCCATATGCCCTAACTGCCTGAGGTGGGATTCTTCCTTTAAGATCTCTATATTAAGACAATGCATATTCAATAGAACAAACAACAAACCAATTCATGATCCTTTCTTACCAGCTCCTCAAGGCTATCATATAGAGCAAGATGGGCCTCTAGTGCCATGCAGTAGGTCTGACTGAATGTCCAATTTCTTACATCTTCAGAAAAGTAAAAACATTTGTTTCCAAATCCAATCCAGTCATTTGGGCATGTGGAATAGTAAGGTCCAGGTCCTGAAATGGCTGTGTTTTCTTTGCTCACTAAAATGCAGACAGTGTCATGAATAAGACATTTGCTTATAAAGACTGCTGGATTAATCCAACCTATATATTTTGAAAATGTCTTGACTTGAAAATTTAAGTCAAAAGATATGTTATTTTGGAGAAGAGGCTTTCCTTTTGTTTATACAGGAAATGAAAGGCTGTGGATTCATTCTGGGTTAAAAAATAAGGTTTGATCATGAAAGACCCCTGAAAAATATTCAGTGGGAACTAATGGCCCAGATGATCCAACATTTCAGAGCACCTCAGTTGCAGTTTCCTCTGAGTTCTGCATCCAAAACAGCCTCAAGATGCCTGGCTGAGATGACTCATCCTCATAAAGTACTCCAGTCAGGACTTGACCATAATCCTAAATTTTCGTTGGGTCCTCATAAAATTATCAGCACCTTTCTACAAATTGGAAGTCTTTGTTTAGAGTATTGATTACAAGTTGTTAGGAATAATGGTTGGAAAAAGCTAAGTAAAGGAGATTAGATTCAGAGCTCTTATAAAGAAAAAAGGGGGAATACTGTGTGATAATGCTCTTGTACACTATAAAGATTTGTCCCTCATGATAGTTTAATAAAACTCTGATTGGCCAGTAACCAGCCAAGAAGTCTAGGTGGGGTGACCAGACTAAAGGAATTCTGGGAAGAAGAAATGCAGAAATTCAGTCACCAACCAGATGCAAAGGGAACAAGATGACAATGCCTTAATGAAAAAAGGTAACAAGCCACATGGCTAAACATAGACAAGAACTGTGAGTTAATAAACCAGAGCTATAGGCAAAACAGTTTATAATTAATTTAAGCCTCTGTGTTTTTCTTTAAGACTGAATGGCTGTGGGACTGAGTGGGACAGAAGCTTTCATCTCTACTTTCCTTTACTTCCTATTGCAAATAGGGAACAATAAACATGGATTTGCAAGTAACTCTGTGATAGGTTCTTTTTTTTTCTTCTTTTATTCTTGACAAAAGAAAGAAAATTCCCCACTTATCTGGATTTCACTATAAGTAAATTCCAGCCTATAAAACATGGCATGGACAAAATAGCTTTTTCGATATTTAAATTTTGGTAGTGGGCTTCCTATAATTCTATTACACAATTAAATGTATATAAACATATGCTGGCTTTTGTTAGAGCCAATAAGAATGGCTATCAGTAAGAAACCCGACAACAATGCTGGGCTATAGTGACATGACTTTAATTTCAGTGTTTGAGAGGCAGAGACATGCAGATTTCTGTGAGTTCAAGGCCAACTTGTTTAGAAGCTTATGCAGAAATAAGGACACTTATTTACTGCTGGTAGAAGTACAAACTGATACAGCCAATATGAAGGTTCCTTAGAAAACTAAAAATTAAACTTGTCATGTGACCAAGATTTGCCACTCCTGGACATACAAGAAGCAACCCCCATATCCTACCACAGAAAATTGTAATCCATATTTATTGCTCCCCTATTCACAATAGTAAGAAAATGTACCTGACCTACATGTCCATCAACTGATGAGTGAAACTAATGAAAATGTGTTATGTGGAAAAAACAGAATGTTATTCAACTATAAAGAAAAATGAAATTTTCAGGAAAGTGGATGGACTATTAAAGTGATGTCACTCAAACTAAGGAAGAAAGAGATCCCATGTACTCTGTCACATGCAATCCCAGTCTGTGACATACAGTGTAAACAAGTGTGAGGGTGGCTATGGTACAATACTTAGAGAACAGAACAAGGAAGACTGGTGTAGGGTGACAAGGAAGGATGGGATGCAGCCAAGGGCCCATTGTAACCTGAAGGGGTCTGCTTGTTGGGGTTTCTGTCCTGCCCGGTTCCCTACAGCCAGAAAGCCCCAAAGAAAATCACAGAGTCTACATTAGGTTATAAACTGATTGGCCCATTAGCTCAGTCTTCTTATTAGTTCTTGTAGCTTATATTAATCCATTGTTCTTATCTATGCTAGCCACATGGCTCTGTACCTTTCACAGCAGGGCAGGTCACATGTTGCTTCTTCAGTGGTCTGGGTTGGACTGGAAGGAATGGGCTTTCTCCTTCCCAGAATTCTCCTGTTCTCATCGCCCTGCCTCTGCTTCCTGTCTGGTTGACCTGCCTATACTTTCTGCCTGGGCAATCAGCAACAGTGAAAGTCTAAAGCCATAACCAAAGCTCCATGGCTTCAGAATGGCTATTCTAACTCTGTGGAATGTCAATGAGATACATTGGGTTTGGGCCCTGACGAGTCTTTGAGCAGTGATTTTAATGCAGCTCTGTGATATGTTTGCCTGTGAGTCTATAATAATAAAGTGATCATGTCTATATATGTCTATGTATGTACACGCGTGTGTATGTGAATATTTGTGTGTGTGTGTGTGTGTATGTGTATGAAAGATTCTCTGAATGTAGCAAGGGTTCAAAGGACAGCTTAGAAGAATAACAGACATTTTTTGTCACACATTTACTATTTTCTTCTATTAACAAATCAGAAGGAATCTGCCACTCTTTCAAAGGTCTAGTCAGTTTCAAGAAAAAAAAAAGAACTTTGAAGTGAAATATCAAATACCGGAAATGACCTTCTCTAATTATTTTTAGAAAATGGACTTTGTTATAGTTGTTCCCAGTTCTTATACTCAGTACCAAGAGCTTTCAATGAAAGGGACAAATGGAACTGACAGTAAAGGTTACTATCATTTCTTCTTATCTTACTTTTTTCTGAACTATATGGTAGTTTAGGTTGTACTGACCAAAACTTGTTGGGCAATGTTTGTTCTGTTTAGACATGTGTGTTACTCCTTAGTGTGGTTAAACTTGATTTCATAAAATAATATCAGATGGTGGTGGTGCACACCTTTAATCTCAGCAATTGAGATTCAGAGGCAGGTGGCTCTCCAAGTTTAAGGCCAGTCTGGTTCCCAGTGAGAAACTCTGTCACAAAAAACCAATATATGTTTATATCATGGAACATTTGATTCAGTTATTGCAGCAAATTTATATAATATTTTATCACAATATTCAGAACAGTCTACAACTAAAAGCTTAGGAATCATATTCTGGAACTTTGTATTTGATACTTTCAGATGGTTGTTGAAGATGTTAACATAAACCATGGGTTATGGTGGTTCTGTACCTTCTCCCACCATATTATTCTTCGCTGCCCTCACTTCTGTCAGCTGCAGCAACCTTCTTAAGGTTTCTCCTTTGAGTTTTCTTCTCTTTGATCTCTGCTTTGAATAGTTCCCCCAGGTGCACACATGTCTCCTCCATCTCTGTCTAGAGGTTGCATAATATCATCTTTCCAGGGAGACTGAGCCTGGTCTCCTGTGTACACCACGGCCTGTGCTGATCCTTCTCTGCATTTTCCTGCTAGACCCTAAGTTCCCAGAGAAGAGGAATTGAGGAATTTCCAGTGTGTTTAACTAGAGCCCTTCCCACAGTACCTGGATCACAATAATCAATAAGTATAACTGACAATGTGAATGTAGACAGAACGTTTCAGAATTTGGAGAATGTGTCACTTACCTGACAAAGCTATCACGAGTGCAATTACAGCTACAGTGAGAATCATGATCACTATATAGCAGCAGTAAAGCTTAACAGTAGACTCAGGGGAGACATTTCTGAGACATTTTCCTTGGAACTCTTTACCTAAAACTATAAATATGAGAACATCAAGCTCAAGACCCTTTGGGTAAAAGATACATTTATCCAAAATCAGCTGTATATTTGGCTTGTATTCTTCCCCTAGAAATGCCCCTCTCAAAAGGTCCTGGTCCACAAATGATGTCTTTGGCCCATAGAAGCCTAGAGAAATGGAAAACAGAGTTTTCCCCCAAGGAGTTTTCCAGTTGACAAGTGAAGAAGCAAGAAACAGAAATAATGAAGAACAACGTGAAAAAGAAACAATGTAACACTACCCATAGGTTAGGTTTATTTTTGTAAGAAGAGACCTGGTTAGAACTGAGGGGATAATAATAATAATAATAACAACAGTAATAACAACAACAATTAAAATCAATGTGCCAGATGGGGTATCACAGTACTGTGGTTCTTGTGGAGGCCTAAGAGTAAGGAGTTCAAGTGGAACCCTGAAATGCAGCCTGCTAAAACACAGAGAAAACCAAGAAGTGAGTGACCACCCACCTGGTGGGACACCCCACTCTCTAGGCCCTCCATACTGTGGCAAAACCCTGGGCCCCTACCCCACCTAAACTGGTTTCTCTAGCCAGCCAACAGGCAAGTTTCCTACAGGTAGACTGCTCCAACACTCTTATCCCATCTATCAGATCCTGAAAGCTACAAGTACCACTTTGTCCGCAAACCCTCCTATCCCACCCTGCCCTCCAGCAACCTCAGAGGAATGCTGAAACACGTGCTGCACCTACACAGAGAGGACCAAGAGTTCAACTCTGAAGCACAAGCTGTGAATGCACAGAGCAGCCCAAGAGAGCAAATCAAGAGAGCAGATCATAAAGCAAACCAAGAGGGCCAAGAGAAACCTCAGTGGCTTCCTGAGACACAGACATTGACAGTACAGAGCAGACCAAGAACAGTTACCAAAGAAATAAACAGCCACTGCTAGATTGAACCAAGAGGAAAAGACACTGCTGGCACCAATTGAAGGAAGAGATGGTTTGGCACCATTGGAAGAATTCGTCCAACAACCTAAAAAGAAACATGTTAACACCAGAACCTAGTGATCACACAGCAGAAAGACTTGATTATCCTAACCCAGAAGAAGCAGAAGAAAACAATTTTAATCATAACTTTAAAAGATGATGGAGACATTTAAAGAGGAAATAAAAAGCTTCCTCAAAGAAATGAAGGAAAAGACAAACAAACAATTGTGAGAAATCAATAAATCTCTCAAAGAAAAACAATCAAATAGGTGAAACAAACAGTTCAAGACTTGAAGACTGAAATAGAGACAATATAGAGAACACAAACTGAGGGAATTCTGGATATGGGAAATCTGGGTAAATGAATGGAAATTACAGAGGCAAGCATAACCAACGGAATACAAGAGATGGAAGAGTGAATCTCAGTTGTGGAAGTTATATAGAGGAAATAGATTTAATGGTCAAAGAAAATATTAAATCCAACAAATTCTTAACACAAAACATCCAGGAAATCTGGGACAATATAGAAAGACCAAACCTAAGAATAATAGGGGTAGAAGAAGGAGAACTCCAGCTCAAAGGCACAGAAAATATATTCAACAAAACCATAGAAGAAAACTTCCCCAATCCAAAGAAGGAGATCCCTATGAATGTACAAGAAACTTACAGACAACCAAATAGAGTGGACCAAAAAAAGAAATTCCCGTTGCCATGTAATAATCAAAACAAAAAACATACAGCCCAAAGAAAGAATTTAAAGAGCTGCAAAGGAAAGTGGTCAAGTAACATGAAGGAAGACCTATCAGAATTAAAGCAGACTTCTCCATTAAAACCACAAAAGCCAGAAGGTCTTGGACAGATGAGCTACACACTAAGAGACCACAGATGCAAGCCCAGAATACTATTTACAGCAGAGATTTCAATCATCTTCGATGGAAAAAACAAGACATTCCATGACAAAATCAGATTTAGACAATAACTATCCACAAATACAGCCCTATAGAAAGCACTAGAAGGAAAACTCTAACCCAAGGAAGCTAACAAAAGCAGAAGAAACAGATAATCTCACCAGCAAACCAAAAGAAGGAAAGCACACAAACACTACCACCAAAAAATAACAGGAATTAACAATCACTGGTCATTAATATCTCTTAATATCAATGGACTCAATTCACCTCTAAAAAGATGCAAGCTAAGAGAATAAATACAAAAGTAGGATCCATTCTTCTGCTGTATACAAAAAACACACCCCAACTTCAAAGACAGACATTACCTAGAGTAAAGTGTTGGGAAAAGATTTTCCAATCAAAGGGACCTAAGAGAAAAGCACATGTAGCTATCCTAATTTCAAATAAAAAACACTTCAAACTAAAATCAATTAGAAGAGATGGAGAAGGACAGTTTATACTCATAACAGGGACAATCCATCAAAATGAAGTCTCAATTCTGAACATCTATGCCACAATGCAAGAGGACCCACATATGTAAAAGAAGCATTGCTAAAACTTAATCACACATCAAACCCCACACACTTATTATATTAGGAGACTTTGATACCCCACTCTTTCCATTGGACCGGTCAATCAGACAGAAACGTAGGAGAGGAATAAGGGAACTAACAGATGTCATGGACCAAATGGAATTAACAGACATCCTGTATCTTATTGAATCACCATGTTTAAAGTTAGAATTTAACAACAGCACTAATCACAGAAAACCTGCAAACTCTTAGAAATTGAACAGTGCTTTATTAAACCACCCCTGGGTCAAGGAATAAATGCAGTAAGAAATTAAAGACTTCCTAAAATTCAACAAAAATGAAGGCACAATGTACCCAAACCTATGGGACACTATGAAAGTGTTGCTAAGAGGAAAGTTCACAGCACCAAGTGCCTACATAAAGTGGAGAAAGCTCATACTAATGACTTAACAGAACACCTGAAAGTTCTAGAAGAAAAAGAAGCAGACTCACGCAGGAGGAGTAGAAGAGAGGAAATAATCAAATTGAGGGCTGAAATCAATAAAATAGTAACAAAGAAAACAATACAAAGAATAAATGAGACAAAGAGCTATTTTTTTGAGAAAATAAACATGACAGACAAACCCTAATCCAAACTAATCAAAAGATAAAGAGAGAATATCCAAATTAACAAAATCAGAAATGAAAAGGGGACATAACAACAAACACAGGAAATCCAGAGAATCATTACATCATACTACAAAAGACTGTATACCCACAGAAGTGGGAAATGTATGTGACTATACACAGATTAATATAAATGGGTGAATTTAAGATATAAGAGCTAGCTAGAAATATGGATAAGCTAATAAGCTAAGCAGTGTTGCAGTTAATATAGTTTCAGTGTGATGATTTCGGGTCTGGGTAACCAGGAAACTAACAAGCAGTCTCCAACAACACATTAGCATGCCAACTTGGGGCTGACTACATCTGTGGAAAACCTGACACGAGCTAAAGTCATATGAGAATAAACAACTTCAGGTTGTAGGCAAGACTATATTATATTTTCTTAATTAGTGACTCATGTGAAGGGGCCCAAACCCCTCCAGAGTTCTATAAGAAAGCAGGCTGAACAAGCTGTGAGGAATAAACCAATAAGCAGCCCTCCTCCATGACCTTTGTATCAGCTCCTGCCTCCAGGTTCCTGCCCTGTTTGAGCTCCTGCCCTGCCCTGCTTCAATGATGAATAGTACTATTAAAGCGTAAGCCAAATAAATCCTTTCATTCCCAAATTGCTTAGATCATGGTGTTTCCTCTCAGCAACAAAAATCTTAATTAATACAGCTACCTATGATACACCAAAACAACAATCTAATTACAGACAGCATAAATAATTTTTCCCAGTGACCCAAGCAAAGCAAGGATATCTGCTCATCACTCTATGACTATGGAGATCCTTGACAGGACTATAGAGCAAGAATAAAAAAATAACATTTATCTCCATAGATATAAAGTGTTGATATTCAGATGACATGGATATACCTATATATACATTTATAAGGAGTCTATTCAAAGGGCTCTAAAAGTAGTGAATGAGTTTACAATACTTCAGGAAAATATGTCAGTGCACTAAATAATTTGCATTTTCATACACTAGCAATTGTCAAATGCAAACAAATGTGTAAGGATTGCAGCTCTCACAGCACTGCTAAATGCACAATTGTACATTCAATGAAACATGCTCAGAGTCAGTTGCTGGAAGAGCAACAAATGTTCTTAATCTTTGAATCATTTCTCCATTAAGTTTTAAAAACTCACAATACATTGTAAGTACAATTTCTTTTGAGACACACACACAGAAAGAGACAGAGAGAGACAGAGGGAAACAAAGATAGCTAGAGAGACAGTGAGAGAGAGAGAGAGAAGAGAGAGAGAGAGAGAGAGAGAGAACTCCTGACAGTTGATTATTTATCTTTTTATTCCTTTTTAGGGACCAGAGCAGAGTGTTCATTGCACTAAGTGCAATTTATTTCCATTCATTTTACCCAGCAGGTTTGTAGGAAAAGCATTATTGTAATCAAGAAATCTTTGCCTGAGACAAGTTCTTGTCCACAAAAATACTTTTCACGTTTTTCAAATTGATTTAAGTTTCAGGCTCTGTGTTTGGGTCTGTGATCTGAGTCAGTTATAATACACAGGATGAGCTGTCTCACCATAAAAATCCACTGTCTGAGCATCATATGCAGAAGAGTTTTTATCCTTTCTCTACCTAAGAATTGTCATTTCCCCACCTGCATTACATGTGCACACTTACTGTAAACATACATTGATTTTTAATTGGTTTTTAAGAAAAAATGTTCCTTATTATGGAATAAAATTATGCTTACATAATAAATATATGCATCCAATATGTTTAATAATACTAAGCTTTGGGGAAATCATTGGAATACAGCTTAGAATTTTGTTAAAATGAGTTTACAGTTACCTCATGCTCTGGCTCTAAGGGAAGTACCTGTGTTTACATAAAAACTTGCCTGTATTTACAGTAATTTTATGAATTAACCCTGTAATTTGCAACAATTCAAAGGTCTCTGAACTTGTGACAAAGTAAAGCAACATTACTCAGCACTGGTGAAAATTATTGAAAAAGAAAACTGGACTTTGTGCTTACACCTGCCCATTCTTATTCTGGTTAAAAGTTTCTCAACCTGCTGTTCCCAGAGGTCCCTAAAGCAGAACATGCTGGACAGCTCAACTATCTCTTAAAGCATTTTAAAATTAGTTTCCCTTGGGTCAGCCAGATCGCTGTAGGTAAAGGTGCTTGCACCTCAATCCTGGTGACCTAAATTCAATCCCTGGAATATGCGCAAAAGTAAAATGAGAGAACAAAATACACATAATTGTCTTCTGACCTCTAAACAGCACCCCCTGCCCAAACTACTGCCATCACCACCAAAATCCAAAACAACAATAAAGCTCCACTTAGGCCCCCTTGCAGTTTAGTTGGAGAATCTGACCACAGATAAGAGTTTTTCTGTTGGGAAATTCTGACTGCTACCCACCTGCTCTCTTTCTGCTCACTCTCTTACCCACCAGTTTCCTGTTAGTTTTCTCCTGACCTGTTTTTCTATTTGGACTTAAGATTCATACTTTGAATTCATAGCTCATACCGCTCATCAATCGTGCTCTGGAATCTCTTCTACTCTAGCCAGCTGTGTTCATATTGGACATGCAGCTGTTGAACTCACTGTGGATGAATCTCCAATGCATTTACTACTGCAAGGATCCAGCTCCCTGATGATCTGGAGAATCAAGAATGTAAGAGCAAAAGAGACAAAGATGGCATAGGCTGGGTACAGAGAAGAGGAGTGTCTACAGCAGGGCATAGGGAGCTTGAGGTGGGGTTTAGGTCTCTGTCTTGATTGTGATGAAGACTTCTTGTTTATATATGTTCGCAAATTTCGTGGAAATGTGCAACAAAAGAATAAATTTTACAGAATATAAATTACATTTTTAAAAAATACCAGCTGACTTTAACCACCACATTTTTTCACATTCACAAAACTCTAAGAAAACCGGGAGTCTCAGTTTACACTAAGGAAAAATCTGACAGAGGCCTGGATGCTTAAGCTGAGGAGGACAGGAGACAGAAAAGCGTCAGGCTCATTTAGAAGCAGAGGTCCTAAGGGTGAGCAGTTACAATTCTCCTTGAAACAGGAAATGTGTTTGATTTTCTCCAGTCCAGAGGTCAGAAGTGACTAAGTTCCTGTTTCCTTTCTTCTAAGAGAGCTCCCTGCTTGGATGATGTGCATGAGGCTATATTTTGACACTAAACATGTCTGCTGAGTAGCTTTAGAAATGGTTCCCTAGATCTTCCTAGCAGAAACACACCATATCAGTTCCTCAGGGTTAGCCCATAATGTAAATAATTTTGGGGTATCTTGAGCAGGGTATATTACAGCAGCCTTTGAAGCCACTGGAGATATCAGTGTTCCCCTGAAGTCTATTTCCTCCTCTCAGATGAACAGAATCTGCTTCTTGTCCTGGGTAGACATGACACACCATTGTCCTGTTGGGCCTGCACTCACCTGGCCAAGAGATCACCTTTTAGAAAGGCTAATCCACCTAAAACCGTGGTAAAGAGGTGGCAGGAGAAAATCTTTCTCTACTGAGATAATGTGTTTTTCCTTTCCTGAAACTCCACTCTGTGTGATCACCTGTAGAACTGCAGCCAAGCAGTCGGTGAAGCTCACTGGCTTTTCTGAGTTCTAAATCAGAAAATCTGAGATACTCTGTTGGGTTTCTCTATCTCTTTAGGATGTTGGCCAAAGCCAGGTTTTTCCCTCTTTCTCTGAACCTATCTGGTTCTCTAATGGAGCTACTTGCTAAATGTGGAGTCCCTAAAGTTACTTCTTTGTAATATTCTTTGGATTTTGGCTCCTTAGAAACGTTTCAACCTTTTTTTTTCTTTTTGGCTGAACATTTAACAATGATGTCCTTTGAATTTAATGCGTACAGATTTCCATAATGGCTTTCTATTTCAATAAAGTCGATAAGCAACTTTTCCTTTAAATAGCTCGCCAAACCTCTGAAAGTTATGTATTTATTTGCATGCATATGTGGCTTTTATTTTGCCCTTTTCTCACTTGTTTTTTTTTTTAAATTAAACCACAAACGTTTGTTATGGAAATTATGACAAATATTCAAAAATTGAAACAAATAATATGGTAAATTCTCTGCCTGGGCTAACTTGCCTCACAGAACTATGGGGTGTGTATGTGTTTCTGTGTGGAGAAGAAAATGGTTTCAGATATGGGACTAATTGACTAAACTGAAAAACACCTACATTCCTCATTTTCCAGGAAGCCCATATTATTTCACTAAAACAAACAAGCAAGAAAACAAAATTTAAAGTAAGGGAAGAGGGAATAAAGGAATAAAAATGCAAGAATAAAACCGATAGTTTCCAAATACAGAAGACAGTTTAACAGAAATTCCACAAGACTTCTTGTTTCCATAACTTGCATAAACCAGAAATGCCAGAGAACTTGCTGGAGTAGGGGTTCAGTTTCTAATTGCACCTCCTCTCTCCACCTTTCCTTTGAATCAACTGGATCTGCAAACCCCAGGCCCCAGTCCCACAGGGAACTTCTTCAGCTGGCACATTGAAAGCTGTGCTGTTAAGAGTTTGCTTCATTCTGGGACCTAAGGATCATGTTCTACAGCTATTTCCAGTAACTCACCAGAGTGCAAATTACCAGATAGAAAGTGAGGTAGTAAACTACACACATACACACACACACACACACACGCAAGCACAACAAACAAACAAAAACTAAAAAAGCAAATGCAACTCAATCAAGAACCAAAACCATATCTCAGGATTTGGTAATTAATTTATTGTTCACTTCTCTTGCCAAAAAATACTTGAGTATTTTATACTCTGATATAGTAACTAATATACCAGAGGCCTCTAAGCATTTCCACTTCTACAGATACCCACCATGATAGGATAACAGATAAGAGGTTTAGTCCCTCTCAGGGTCCTTGGCAAATCTCCTCTCTGTCTTCTAGTGTAAATCAAGTTGTATTAAAATACATACCTATTTTTACCTCTTGCAGGCTGTCTGGCGTAGTGAGGTCTCTCTTTAACATGCACATGGATGCTTCTTCAACCTTTGCTTCAAAGGAAGAGACTCAATTGAATTCAGCAAGAAATTTCAAACTTGAAACCCTGGGGAGGGAGAAAAAGCCTTATAATGCATGTGTTGTTTCTAATATACATTTCAGAAGCTCAGCCCAACCTGTCTGGGTGATTCATTAACCTCTCCTTATCAGTTTTGAATATGTTACCTTTGAGCACATAGTTTTTTACAAAGGCAATTATGACATAAACTTAAGTAGACTTTAAGCATGATAAATGAAACTGATAAATACTTTAGAATCTGAAACTGTCCTGTACTTATCACCAATTTTTAAAGAAAAATACTGCTTTGATAAAAGTTGTTACAAATTGGAGAAAGGATTTATTTATTTTTTGTTTGTTTATATTTATTCAAACAGTCTAACAATGTAGCTCTGGCTAGGCTCAAACTCACTATATCGACACAGTTGGCTTCAATCTCATAGAGATCCACTTGCCTTTGTCTCCTAAATGCTATCCGTAAAGATGTAAGCTGCCACAGTCAGGCTAAATATTTTAATTTTAGAACATGCTTACTCAAAGTATTTCTAGATTTGATTATTCTGATAATATTCAGTAATTCTGATGTTTGATGAAAGATTGAGGCATCTGCTGAAATGCCACTGGTCCCAGGATACATCTTTGAGTACACAAAAGGAGATCAAGGGAATTCAAATTGCAAAAGAAGTCAAACTCTCACTATTTTCAGATGATATGATAGTGTACAAAAGTGACCCCAAGAACTCTACCAGGGAACGCCTACAGCTGATAAATACCTTCTGTGATGTGACAGGATACAAGATCAACTCAAAAAAAAAATCAGCCGGGCGGTGGTGGCGCACACCTTTAATCCCAGCACTCGGGAGGCAGAGGCAGGCGGATCTCTGGGAGTTCGAGGCCAGCCTGGTCTACAAGAGCTAGTTCCAGGACAGGCATCAAAGCTACAGAGAAACCCTGTCTCGAAAAAAACAAAAAAAAATCAGTAGCCCTAGTATACATAAATGATAAAGAAGCTGAGAGGGAAATCAGAGAAACATCAACTTTCACAATAGCAACAAATAACATAAAATATTTTGGGGTAACACTAATGAAAGAAGTGAAAGACCTATTTGACAAGAACTTTAAGTCTTTGATGAAAGAAATTGAAGAAGATACCAGAAAATGAAAAGATCTGCCATGCTCTTGGATAGGAGTAATCAACATAGTAAAAATGGCAATCCTATCAAAAGCCATCTATAGATTCAATGCAATCCCAACTAAAATCTCAACACAATTCTTCACAGACCTTGAAAGAACAATAATCAACTTCCTATGGAAAATCAAAAACCCAAGATAGCCCAAACAATCCTTTACAATAAAGGAACTTCTGGAGGCATTACCATGCCTGACATCAAGCTCTATTACAGAGCTTCAGTAATGAAAACAGCTTGGTATTGGCAGAAAAACAGAGATGTTGGCCAGTGAATTGAATTGAAGACCTGGATATTAATCTACACACCTATGAACACCTGATTTTTGACAAAGGAGCTAAAATTATACAATGGAAGAATGAAAGCATCTTCAACAAATAGTGCTGGCATAACTGGATTTCAACCTGTAGAAGAATGAAAATAGATCCATATCTATCACCATGCACAAAACTCAAGTCCAAATGGATTAAAGACCTCAATATAAATCTGACCACACTGAACCTGATAGAAGAGAAAGTGGGAAGTAGACTACAACACATGCGCACAGGAGACCACTCCCTACATATAACTGCAGTAGCACAGACACTGAGAACAACAATAAATAAATGGAACCTCTGAAAACTGAGAAGCTTCTCTAAAACAAAGGACACAGTCAATAAGACAAAAAAGCAGCCCACTTAATAGGAAAAGATCTTCACCAACACCACATCAAACAGAGGATTGATCTCTAAAATATTTGAAGAACTCAAGAAATTAGACATTAAAAATTTAAATAACCCAATTAAAAAATGAGGCTTTGAACTAAACAGAGAATTCTCAACAGAAAAATCTCAAATGGCCTAAAGATACTTAAGGAAATGTTCAACATCCTTAACTATCGGGGAAATGCAAATCAAAACAATTCTAAGATAACATATTACACCTATCAGAATTTTTAAGATCAAAAACCCTAATGATAGTTTATACTGGAGAGGATATGGAGTAAGGGGAACACTTATTCATTGCTGATGGGAATATAAACTTGTACAGCCAGCTTGGAAATCAGTATGGCCGTTTCTTAGAATATTGGGAATTAGCCTACAGGATCTAGCAAAACCACTCTTGCCGATATACCCAAAAGATGATCAATCATACTACAGAAGCCTTTGTTCAATTACACTAATAGCAGCATTATTTATAATGGAACCTGGAAACAACCTAGATGCCCCTTAGCTGAAGACTGGATAAAGAAAATGTGATACATTTACACATTAGAGTGCTACTCAGTGGTAAAAAAACAATGACATCTTGAATTTTGCATGCAAATGGATAGAATTAGAAAATACTATCCTGGGTGAGGTAACCCAGACCCAAAAAGATGAATATGGTATGTACTCACTCATAAGTGGATACTAGCTATAAACAAAGGACATTGAGCCTATAGTTCATGATCCTAGAGAAGCGAAGTAATAAGGTGAACCCAAAGAAAAACATATATAGGCCCACCTGGAAATTGAAAACAGACAAGATTGCCTGACAAATTTGGGAGCATGGGTACATAAAGAGAAGGGAGGGTAGAATAGGAAGGGGGGGTTAGGAGAACTTGAGGGACTGAGATAGTTGAGAGGGAGGAAGGACAGAGATGAGATGAGAGCAAGGAAAGAGATATCTTAATTGAGGGAGCCATTATAAGGTTAGCTGAAACCTAGATCTAGGGAAATTCCCAGGAATCCACAATGATGACCCCACTTAAGACCCTAAGCAATAGAGGAGAGGGGGCCTGATCTTGACTTGCCCTGTAGTCAGACTGATGATTATCCTAAATATCACCATAGAACCTTCATCCAACAACAGATGGAAACAGAGGCAAAGACCCACATCTTAAGTAGCACTGGACTGAGCTCCCAATGTCCAGTTGAAGAATGGAAAGAATGAGAATATGAGCAAAGAGGTCAAGACCAAGATGGGTTCATCCAATGAAACAGTTTACCTAAGCTAATGGGAGCTCACAAACTCTAACTGGACTGGGAAGGAACAAGCATAGGACCAAACTAGTCCCTCTGAATGTGGTTGACAGTTGCATGGCTGGGGCAGACTGAGGGACCACTGGCAGTGGCACCAGGATTTATCTCTACTGCATGTCCTGCCTTTTTAGGATCCTTTGATCTTCGGATGTATACTATACTATAGATATAGTAGGAAGGCCTTGGACCTTCCCCAAAACAATGTGTCTTATCATCTCTTAGGATTAGATGGTGGTGGGGTGGGAGTGTATGTGTGAAGGGAATGGGATGAGGGGAGGGAGTGGGAATATGGATTGGTATTTTTTTAAAAAGTCTAATAAATTAAAAAAGAAAAGCATTTATCATAAAAAGAATGCAATAAAGAACTAAGTACAACAGATAAGAGAGGAATGAATGCATTTGCAGTCAATGCATGATAGGAAGTGTAATATATGCTCTGTACTAGAGAACTGTATTGTGCTATATTTACCTAGTTGGATGGGCAGTGATAATAGAGAACAAAGTCCTTCTGCACTCAACAATGTAATGAGTTTGCATGTGCCCTTTGCCTTATCTTTTTTTTTTTTAAAATAGAAAGCAAGAAAATTTCTAGAGACCAGCAAACACTTATTATTCTGTCTAAAAAAGAGCAATATATAGTTGATGAAATAATAAATACTTGCAACTATGTTGTAAGACTTTGACACAGCTATTAATGTTACACATAATCAAACAATGCTATAACAATTTTATTTATTTACATGTGAACAATGGTCATCTACAAAATGAAAAAAACTAGTATTATTTCTAACAGTCAAACCAGAAACCTAGATGTTCATTAATAGCTGAATAAAAACATACTATTTATATTTATATGGTTTGCATACCACACATCACTTAAAAAGAACCCATTCATGCAATGTGCCAGCATGAATAACCTCAAAATCCTAATAAGAAGTGAAATACATGGAAGACAGTTTCATTTTAACAAGTTTAATACTGTGCATTTAAACACACCATAAGTATACAGTGCATAAAAAGAGTTAAGAGAAAAGAAGCTCAGAAAACAGTGGGTTGTTTAGTAAAGCTTGTCACTCCAAGAATATTGGAATACTTATTTAGGAAAAATGGGACTCAAGTCAGCCCCCAGCTCAAAATAGCTTTTGTTCTTCCAATCCAAAATACTAGTGTTTCATGAAGCTGTGGCTTTACCAAACTCACCCAATAGGGAAAAGTCAAAACCTGCACCAACTTCACCTTTTCTGACTCTCAGTTGAATTCAAAATTATTTCTCACACAGCCTGTGTAATATCTGCCTCCTCTCAAAACCTTGAGTCAGATAAGAACCCAGGTAAGAACTCAGATCTGTATATAGACTCTGTCATCATTTTTAACATTTTGTTTTGAACTGTGACCTACACTGTGGCTGATTTTCTCTTCTTATCTCAGTCTAAAGGTCGGTACATGCTATAAGGACAGAAATTACGTAGGCTAAGGCATTTCTACAGCAACGGCTGATAAGACTATGACAGGAAGGCAGAGAGAAAAGAGGGCAAGATGACAAAGTTCTGCAGTCAGATGTTCTTGTTCTTGATAACAATAAATTACTTGTAATTGTCATGTGCTGTGAGCTCAGTGTGGTTAACTTGATAGTTACAAACACTTGCAAGAGCCAGTTGGAAGGCATCCACAGCCTATGAACTAGTCACCAAAAGCTTGACGATGATTTCACAGTAAATATCCCAAAACAAACTTCTTAAGATCATAGTAGAAGAGAGTTAAAAATAATTTATAAAATAGAAGGCTGACCACTCTGATCTAATAGAAGTGTTGTCTAAAGTAGATAGATGATAGATAGATAGATAGATAGATAGATAGATAGATAGATAGATAGAT